>VMKM01003232.1:0-42473 GCA_008360985.2 Macquaria ambigua | reverse complement strand
TACACAGCACAGCACACAGTACACAGTACACAGCACACAGCACACAGCACACAGCACACAGCACACAGCACACTGCACACAGTACACAGTACACAGCACAGCACACAGTACACAGCACACAGCACACAGCACACAGCACACAGCACACAGCACACAGCACAGTAAAGAAACGCAGTAGAGATACTTCGGATTAGCTCAGAGCGTCTCTTAATATTTAACAGATATCTAACAGATTGAAAGCAGCTGCATTTTGTAACCAACGAGATATCAAAGTGTTGTGTGACTGTTAGATTTGAATGTTGGAAAGAAAGACTGAAAATAGAAATTTGTGTTGAGTGATTTATTTGTTTCTTGTGTTTCACAAAGTGGACGATAGAAACAAGGTAAAACCCACATGATGCTGAGATCAGGTTAAAGTCTGTGCTCTCAGATACTCGCTGACAGCAGCTGATCTGAGGAGAGGAAGTGAGTGTAGGGGAGCAGCAGGGGATGCTGGGAGCTGGAGGAAGAGGCCATCTGTCAGTCCGTCCTGCCAAGCCCTCCATATACCCCCGACACCACCCCCCCACCTCACCTCAGACACCTTCCCCTCACCTGAAGGCTTTTCTCGTTCACTGCAGTTTGTTCTGTCCAACACTTTCATACTGTGACTGTAGAGAGCGCTATCAGGACTTCACACTGTTAATGTTGCAATAAAACGTGGAGTGGAGCAGCTTTCAAACTGTGTTTTTGTATGTTTCAGTATCTACATGAGAACGGTGTTGTGCATCGTGACCTGAAACCAGAGAACCTGCTGTACGCTGATCTGTCGCTGGATGCTCCGCTGAAGATCGGTAATGAACCAATAACATGACACGGTTTTACACCTGATCATGACAGAAAGTAATGAAACTGATCAGGACAACAACACCCAGGTTTAATATTAAGAGTTTTCCTATAAAGTTCCACTGAAGTGGAAGTTAGCGCCTCTTTATCTTCTGTAATGTGAAGCAGAACATGTGGACAGGGTTTAGTGAGGAGAGGGATTTAAATCAAATCCTGCAGATGTGATTGGATCGCTCAAAGTGGGCGTGGCTTAGTGAATACATCATGATTCTGCGCTTTTAGATATAAAAATACTTTTTACACATATTTAGCATGTAGCAAGAGAGATAAATGAATACTGAATATATTTTTCTGTTCACTGTGTCTTTAAGGAGGTGGACGTCTCACTTCCTGGATAATGTGAATGTTTTCTGTGCAGATTTGCTGCAACAACATCAGATGTTGTCTGTTCTCATACTTTTGTCCATCGTCACTTTCGGTCTACTCACCACCGCAGTTTCACAGATTTGGGAAACATGAACAAGAAATATGGCGATTGGGGGATTCAAGCCTCCTGCAGCTTTCCAAAAAACTTCACTACACCAGAAACCATCTGAAACACTCGTCTTTGAGTCTAAAAACAGAAAGTAGTCACCTGGAAGCTCTGCAGCTGTTACAGAGTACTGGCTGACATGCTGTACTCCGTGTTCATGTGTACATTCAGGTGTTTTAGTGTTTTTATTGTGCCGTACGTTTGATGTTTGTATCCTGAGAGTTTTATGGAGACGTTTAGTACACACCGTGCTGTTTTGCTGACTGCCATGATAAAGACAGTTGTGGCTAACTGCACAACAAATAAGAATATCAAGAAATTCTGTCGTGTACACTCTGTGGTGTAAAGTAATGTATTTGTACAGAACCTTTCAACAACAAGACAATTCAAAGAGCTTTACATGAGACAGAAAGGCATTAAGACAAGAAACACAAGGCGATATAAAAACACACATAATATGATTTCAAAGGATTAAAACAAAGTAAAATAGAAGATTAGAATATTTTAAGTCTTTTATATTGTCCATGCAAGCTGAACTTGTAATGATGATATTTTTGACAGCATCATCATTTGATTTTCTTCAGTTTGAACAGCAGCATCAGTCTGACTGTAACAGAAGCCCATCGCTGGCTTCTGATCTGGTCCGTGTATTTATGTATTTTGTGGACCAGATGGCTGGTGGGCCTCCGGCAAACAGTTACAGATGGAAGAAGCTCACGTTCAGCCTCCACTCTGTTTCAGCAAGACTAATCCGCCAACACCTTCCGTTAGTTCAGAGAGACAGAGAGACACACTCTCCTCCGCCTCCACCTTCCACTGCTTCACCCCCTCCTCTCACTTTAAACACAAACAGGAAACAGCAGAAACACGTCAATGCAAGAACTGATTTTTATCTCAAAACTTCAACAGCTAAAGGAAACAATGAATAAAATTCTTTTAACTCGGTTCTAATGAAGAAATGTTCTCCTCTCTCACAGCTGACTTTGGTCTGTCCAAAATCATCGATGACCAGGTGACCATGAAGACCGTCTGTGGCACGCCGGGGTACTGCGGTGAGTTCATCACCTCTACTGCACGGTGACGTAGCTCTACTAGCAGTACTATATGGTGTAGTAGGAGTACTGGGTGGTGCAGTAGAAATAGTAAATGGTGAATTAACAGTAGATGGTGTAGTGTAGTGTAGTAGTAGATGGTGTAGCAGCAGTAGTAGATGGTGTAGTAGCAGTAGTAGATGTAGTAGATGGTGTAGTAGCAGTAGTAGATGGTGTAGTAGCAGTAGTAGATGTAGTAGATGGTGTAGCAGCAGTAGTAGATGGTGTAGTAGCAGTAGTAGCAGTAGTAGATGGTGTAGTAGCAGTAGTAGATGGTGTAGTAGCAGTAGTAGATGGTGTAGTAGCTGTAGTAGATGTAGTAGATGGTGTAGTAGCAGTAGTAGATGGTGTAGTAGCAGTAGTAGATATAGTAGATGGTGTAGTAGCTGTAGTAGATGTAGTAGATGGTGTCGTAGCAGTAGTAGATGGTGTAGTAGCTGTAGTAGATGTAGTAGATGGTGTCGTAGCAGTAGTAGATGGTGTAGTAGCAGTAGTAGATGTAGTAGATGGTGTAGCAGCAGTAGTAGATGGTGTAGATGGTGTAGTAGCAGTAGTAGATGGTGTAGATGGTGTAGTAGCAGTAGTAGATGGTGTAGTAGCAGTAGTAGATGTAGTAGATGGTGTAGTGGCAGTAGTAGATGGTGTAGTGTAGTAGTAGATGGTGTAGTAGCAGTAGTAGATGGTGTAGATGGTGTAGTGTAGTAGTAGATGGTGTAGTAGCAGTAGTAGATGGTGTAGATGGTGTAGTAGCAGTAGTAGATGGTGTAGTAGCAGTAGTAGATGGTGTAGATGGTGTAGTGTAGTAGTAGATGGTGTAGATGGTGTAGTAGCAGTAGTAGATGGTGTAGTAGCAGTAGTAGATGGTGTAGATGGTGTAGTAGCATTAGTAGATGGTGCCAGTGTAGTGGTGGAATGGTGTGAATGGTGTAATGGCAAACTGGTAAGATGGTGTGGAAATGGTGTAAATGTAGTAGTAGATGGTGTAGTAGCAGTAGTGAATGATTGTAGATGGTGTAGTAGCAGTGGTAGATGGTGTAGTAGTAGTGATGGTAGATGGTGTGAGTGTTGTAGTAGCGGTAGTAGATGGTGTAGATGGTGTAGTGTAGTAGTAAGATGGTGTAGTAGCAGTAGTAGATGGTGTGAATAGTTATGGCTAACGTGACAGTAGATGTGGTTGTAGATGAGAGTTGTGGTGTATGGTAGTAGATGGTGTGTAGTAGCAGTAGTAGATGGTGCTTAGATGAGGTGTAGTAGCAGTAGTGGATGGTGTAGTAGCAGTATTTAGATGAATTGTGAATGGTGCCTTAGTAGCAGAAGTAGTAAGATGGTGTAAGTAGCAGTGGCAGATGGTGTAGATGGTGCTTAGTAGCAGTAGATGGTGTAGGTGTAGTAGTAGATAAGTTAATTGGCAGTAATAGTAGATGTGGGAATTATGGAAATGGTGGTGTAAGTAGTAGATGGTGTAGATGATTGTAGTAGCAGTGACAGATGAGATTGTGTAGCAGTAGTAGATGCTCGTGTAGATGGTGTAGTAGCAGTAGTAGATGAAGTGTAGATGTAGTGAAGTAGATGTTAACAATATGATAGTAAGATGATTAAAAGCAGATGGTTGTGAAGACTATGGTAGTAGACGTTGTAAGATGGTGTAGTAGCAATGCAAGTAGAATGGGTGACAAGTAGCAGTATTAAAGATGGTGTAGATGGTGTAGTGTGAAATAGTGAATAAATTGTACAGATGGTTGTGAAACGCTTGAAACTAAATGAATGAATTGTAATTAGCAGTAGTAGATAGATTAGCCAGATGGTGTAGTAGCAGTAGTAGATGGTGTAGATGGTGTAGTGTAGTAGTAGATGGTGTAGTAGCAGTAGTAGATGGTGTAGATGGTGTAGTAGCAGTAGTAGATGGTGTAGTAGCAGTAGTAGATGGTGTAGATGGTGTAGTAGCAGTAGTAGATGGTGTAGTAGCAGTAGTAGATGGTGTAGATGGTGTAGTGTAGTAGTAGATGTGTTTATTGACTTGTGTTGCTGTGATGTCCGGGAGCGGTCAGTGATGCATTCACTGCAGCCGCTGCTCTGTGGGATTTCACAATGCTCTCAGTTAGAGCTTCTGTCAGCCATCTGGCAGCTAACAGGCCTCTCTGTCTGCAGCTCCAGAGATCCTGCGGGGAAATGCCTACGGCCCTGAGGTGGACATGTGGTCGGTGGGCGTCATCCTCTACATCCTGTGAGTCCACTAAAACATCCCTACCAGTCCGAGCATCCACACACACACACACACACACACACACACACACACAATGAAGTGATTCAGTATTGACTCATTCCTGTCAGTATGGATTTCACATTTAAAGTTTTATGGTCTTCCGCCTGTCTCCTAACAGCCATTAACAGCGATGACATAATGTGAAACACTGCATCCTGTTTATCTGTTTTCCTCAGACATTAACAGCGATGTGTTAATGGTGCCTTCAGATGGGTTTGATGTTTACTGTCTTCCCCAGCAGAGTCAAAAGTGACACACTGCTGTGGTTTTCCCTATGATACAAGTGGACATTTACTGATCACTCAGTTGAAATGTGATATAACTGTGACATTTTTAAAAGTCGTTTAACCTTTGGAGGTTATTCACCCTTTGAGCTTTCATTTCTTGGTCGTCAGCAAAATCACAAAACTGTTCGTCTTGTTGTTTTCAGTTTCTGAGACAAAGTGCTTGTCATGAGTTAGCCACTTGAACTGCAGCTGTATTATGAACTGAAGTATCTGTGCCATTAACTGTGAGCTGTTCCCCAGACTCTGTGGGTTCGAGCCCTTCTTTGACCCGAGGGGGGATCAGTACATGTACAGCCGCATCCTCAACTGCGACTACGAGTTTGTGTCTCCGTGGTGGGACGAGGTCTCCCTCAATGCCAAGGATTTGGTGAGTTTCTCACTTGACTTGGACCTGTTTTAAATGAGTAGGGCTTGTCTGGAATGACTTGAGACCTGACTTAGACTTGTCTCAAATTACTCGGGTTGTCTCAGATGACATCATACTTGACTTGGACTTGTCGTAAAGGACTTTAAACTGGATTTAAACCTGTCTAGCATGACTTGAGACTTGTGTGGAATTAACCAAAACTTGAACTGGACCTGTCTGGGACGACTTGACACTCAGTTGAACTAATCTGTGAGACTTCAGACTTGTCTTGAATGTCTTAGGACTTGACGGCTTGACAGTTGACTAGGAAAGGTCTCAAATGACTTGGATTTTTTTTTTGGAATGACTTGAGACCTGATTTGAGCTTGTTCCGAATGACTTAGACTTGTCCGGAGGGACTTGAGACTTGTCTTACAACTCAGTAATTAACTCAGCTCAGTCAGACTTGACCTCTCCCACATTGAGTGCTACCTGGAGAGGATTCCTTCCTGGGCAGGTAGCCGTGACTCGATCCTGTCCCTGTTCATCTGTCTGCAGGTCAGTAAGCTGATCGTCCTCGACCCTCACAAGCGCCTCAGTGTCCGGGAGGCTCTGCAGCACCCCTGGGTGCTGGGCAAAGCCGCCCGCTTCTCCCACATGGACACCACCCAGAGGAAACTACAGGAGTTCAATGCTCGACGCAAACTTAAGGTGAGGACAGCATCTTAGTGTTGACCACTGTGTAAAGAGTTGTTGGTGTGTGTAATCATTCCTCCTGTTCATACTGGCTGTGAAGTGATCGATGTCACTCCTCATTATATGTAAGTTAATGTGAGGCTTCGGCAGTATGAGTTACAGATGTGCAGTACATCAATCATACCACTATCACTGGAAAGAGAAAGTTGCGATGAAAGTAAATGTATAACATCTGATGACTGAGAAGAGGTACCATTTTTGGAACAAATTGTGTCAATATCATGACCTGCTTGACCCTACTTTAGAAATGTTAGATATGTTTCTGTAGACAGCCTTTACTACAGTGTTTATCTTAGGAAATGTTGAGTGTGTGTATGTTAGTGAATGTGTGTGTGTGTGTGTGTGTGTGTGTGTGTCAACAGGCTGCCATGAAGGCCGTCGTAGCCACCAGTCGGATGCACGAGGGCTCGCGGCGTCGTACTGACAGCTGTGAGATTCCAGGCTCAGGGGCTTCCAGGCAGAGCAGCATGCAGCAGGACCCACCTCCTGAGTCATCAAGCCCCACCCCCACAGACAAAGAGGCCACGACCCCAGATCAGCAGCCACCACAGGAAGACGAATCAAAGCACACCGACCAAAGTGCCCTCAGCCCCTCCCCTCCACGCAGCCCAAAACCACCCAACTCTGATGTCACGCCCACAGGCCCCGCCCCCACCAGACCACCGCTGCGGGTCGATGGGCTACGTCAGGCGTCCGTGGTCTCCAAAACCATGCCGGTCCAGCCCCGACACCCGCAGAAGAGCTGCTCCGTGGTAGAGCCCACCTCCAGGGTCGAGGCCACGCCCACACTGGCCACGCCTCCGAGTCCCAACAGCCTCAGCAACGGCTTCACTCCGGGGGCGGAGCCAGCCAGTAAGACCACCCACTGCCAATGATCACCTGACAAACAGAGCGGAGACGCTCCTTTCTGCTTCAGTTTCACACAACCACTAAAATCACAACAATAATGAGGTTCAGCCTTCCATTAACTCTTTACAAACATCTAAGATCATTTATTGGGACCAAATTACACCAGAACCTAAAGTATCTGTAACATCCAGAGCTAACACTTAACCAGTAAAACTTCCATTTCTGTTGCTCTGCTGTTGCGCTAACATGCTAACAGATACATACTCACTGGGGGTTTGTGGGGGGCTTTGGCAGCCTGGACAGTTGTTCTGTTTTTACTGTTGAGCTGCAGGTTTTCAGTGTGAAGGCTGGAGATGATTAAGGATATGAAAAACAAAAAGCATTTGTCCCATATCAGGACTTATGAGCGATTAAATCTTCTCTGCTCTTGTTGCTGTGGTAAGAAGAACAACTGTGTGCTAAGAAAGGTCTTTACATGGACAGAAAGTAATGCTTCTCATTTAAACATCATTTAGATTTTCGTATATATTAAAACTACCAACAAACACTTTCTGTCTTTTATCAAATACAGAGGTGTTTAGAGACATTTTTAAAAAGCTTGTCGAGTACATGTTGACCAAGAGTGGTATGAGGAAAAATGCTAGTTTTCTAGCTGCAAAACATCCAATGTTTTTCTGCCTTTAATGTTTTTGTAGATAGATTATTTCTATATAATCAGATTAACAACCTCTCTACCTGGTAAATCAGACATATGCCTGGAGAATTTTGGCACAACAGTAATCTTAATCATATAATATGTAATTTACTGCTATAATCTAATGAACTACAGACAACAAAGAGAACAAACGCTGACTCCTGCTAACTCTTGCTACTTTAGTCTAGCTAGCATCTCTGAGCTAGCATGCTAGATAATACTTTGTGTTAACAAAAGAACTTACTGGGCTCCTGAGTTGACCTGAAGCTGGAGCACTGCAGCATAAACACAATGGGATTAAAACATTTAAAAATGCTTCTGTAGCTGTAAATCAGACCTTTAACACGTGTTAAAGTTCAGTCACACCAGCATGTAAAATGGCAAAATTTGCTAACTGACAGTTAGCAAATCAGCTAGCTTGTTAAGCTGTGAGTAGCGCTAGCACATTCTGGGCTTGCTAGCACATTAGCGGTTAGCTCGCTAGCCACGGTAGTTCACCAACGAGCCCTGTAGTAATTACTGAGACGCAGTGATGAACTTCCTTTCTGTTGTGACGAGGACTTTACTTCTGTGGCATGTTAGCTTGATACTGGCTCTGGCCTCCTGATAATTGAATTAGACCCTCATGATAGTGTCATGTCATGTGACAATATCACAGTGCGTTTTTGAAGCATGCTAACCATCAGAACACTCACACAAACCAGTGAAAAGGGTTCATCTCCTCACAGTAAACTGAAATGTGTCTCTTGCTGTGTTTGGTGGCTCTTCTTACCACAGTAATGAAAGTTCAGCTCTTGGACTGAAGAGCAGTGTTTCCAAATGAAACTCAACTGCACATATACATTTTTATATTGTTTGTGACCAAATGAAGCATCGCATTGATCTGTATCTGGATGATGACATCCAATCACAGACCTTCACATTTGCAGCAGGTATTAAAGGATAATTTTTCAAACTGGGTCTTATTCTAACTATACTAACTTATAACTATAACTAACCCTAAATTTCCCTCAGGATCAATAAAGTATCTGTCTATCTATCTAACTATGCACTCGCCACCTCCGCTGTAGAGATTCAGGAAACTGTATGTTGGGACAAGCAGGCTCCTAAATCTTTCAAAGTAAACTTCAGTTTTACAGAAATTATTTCAAACACTCCAAATGAAAGTCAACACAGGAAGTAGCCCCCTGGACGAGCTACTGTAGCTAACTGCACAGCGATCTGATATCCAAAAATCACAAATTTGCCTCCACGTCTGGCTGTTCCTGCCATTTACACCTGCATTAATATGAGTTTTCATTGATCCAGATCAGATATACAGATGGATCACATGTCGATACCATGTGGCAAGTGATTGCGATGGATTCTCCTTCATTCAGGAGCTGAATCCAGACGACTGAACCTCAAACTGATTGATCCTGGTTTTTGTCTTCAGAGACGAGCTAAATGTGGAGCTTCATTTAGGTCACAAACTGCATTTAAGCTCTGAGAACAGGTCTCATCAGGCCGGGCTGTAGTTTAAAGGAACAGTTCAGCATTTTGGGAAATACACTTTTTATACTTTACTTTCTTTGCCAGTGAGATGTTCAGATATCAGTCTCATGTCTGTGTGTTCAGTACAGAGCTGGAGTCCGGATGTGGTTAGCCTAGCTTAGCATAAAGACTGGAAGCGAGGGGAAACAGCTAGCCTAGCTCTGTCCAAAGTTCAACAAAACACCTCTAAAGCATGTTGTATCTCATTTGAAATGTAAAAACAGAACTATTTGCTGGGCGGATGGATACACTGTTGATTGTCAAGAAATAGTTCCGTCTCGTAACTCCCACCACATTCTGTTCATTGGCAGGTGTAGGTGTATTTCTGAGCTCCATACTTCACTCACAAACATGAGACTGTCACTGTCAAAGAGAAAGACTAGAGAGTGCTGAACGGTTCCTCAGAGTTCTGATGCGGGACAAACAGAGACTCTGGTCTCCTCTCCGGCTTCTTCTTCTTCTTCTCCTGGTACAGAAGAACTTTTCCTCGGACGCTCAGGACGGAGCTGATTGATTGTATTTTATTAAACTTTATTAAACGTCTGCGTGGACGAGGAGAGAGAGAGAGAGAGAGCAGCTTCATCTCGCTGGGGTTTCTCTGCTTCTTCTTCTTCTTCTTCTTCTGCATCCCTTTTAGCGTCGCAGCTTGTGTGTGCTGCTTCAGAGGCTTCAGACTTTCATTTTGCTGTCAGACTGAGAGGAGGAGCAGGAGATTTCTGCTTCACTTTGCTTTACAGGCGACTTGAAGAGACACTCTGCTCTGAGTTTTTTATCCTTTCTACTCTTTACTGTTGACTCCCGCTGACTTTGTTACGCAGCTGTATGAGTAGATAGATCCGGTGGGTAGCGTTCAGGTAAGTGACGTGTTGTGTTCGTGAGCTTCTAGTAAAACGTTGTGTTGTTTACACTTTATCAACATTATCTCCTGTTTGCACTGTACAGAGTTTGGTTTTAGACACATTATTACTGACATCTTTACGGCTCCACTCGACCACAGACACGTCCGGTGTTCAGACCCCCAAAAATACCAAATTTGACCTTTGACCTTTGTTGAAAATGAAACCCTTTCCTCTGATCTGAAACCACACATTCTACCTCTTTTTGTACAGGGGCTTCCAAAATGATAAAAATGACTCAGACATCTCTGAAAATGAAAATAATGAGGAGCCCAGCAGGCGGACCCGATGCCACTCACACAAAACACACAAAGCTACGGTGGCCAAGACAGTCCAAAACAGGACCGCAGTTTGAGAAAACAAAGCAAGCATCCTGATGTTCTGGGCCCGTATCTATCAAACATCTCAGAGCAGGAAGTTAGGAAATTTAAAATAAACAAGTAAAAGCAATTGATCAGCTGTCTCATAAATCTCTTTCTTATCAAATGAAGGCAGGTGAAGGTGTTCAGGCGGAGATATTCCACAACAGGAGAGACGTATTAAAAGATTGTTTTGACCGATGTTCCACAACGGTACACTTGATTGTGACGGGGAAAATGCAGCTGTGTTGGTTCTGTCACAACCAACAGCTTCAGGAGTCATTAATCAAACTTTCATAAAGACAACGGCGGTCCTGAGTGAGAACAGACTGTATAATGAAGGATATTTTAACTACAACAAGTGACGTTTAATACAGGATCTGTAGCTAGTTAAAAATATATAAATTTAAAATAATGATGGGGCTGTAATATTTGAGAAATATGTTCATGTTGCATTTCCCAACACTGGGTGACATTCAATAAAGAAATACGTTTTGTTACATGTAGGGAGGATAAAAGGTGTGTAGCTGAAGGTGAATCAGTCAGAGAGGCCGAGTCAAATGATTTACTATTTAAATTGACACGATGGGACTGTTATACTTTAACCGTCCATCTGAGCTGTACAAACTGCTTCACTCATCTGACATTAATAAATCTGCTTTTTATTAATAATAAGGGTTAAAATGTCCAGCAGTGAAACCAAACCTACACCCAGGAATTTACATAGAAGCTCCATTTATTTTTTAGGCCGATGTTTACTCCAGTCTGAATGGTGTATTTGTGAATATATATACAGTATATAACCTTTAAGTTATTTGCCTACACGCATAATAAAGAGGTGCTGTTTACCGCAGCTGTCAGACAGACTGAGAGGAGGATGTTCAGTAAAGTGCTGAGTGTTTCCACCCACAGGTCCAGTCTCAGGTGTTGCTAAATCCAGGTCCTGGTCCTGGGTCCTGGTCTTTCTAAAACAGCTGTTTGTGTTTTCTTGTGTTTTCTCAGGTTGCTGTGCTTTTTGTTCTGTCTCAGCCACCGTACAAAATCCTGGATTATGAAGAGGAACACGTTCATCCCTTAAGGGCTAAACTCTTTAAAGAGGAACCAACCCAACCACCCCCAAACTTGATGAGCCCCCAAAGTCCTGAAAACTTCCTCTTTTTTTACCATCTGTCACTGGACTGAAGCCTGAATCCTGACCTCTGCTGGTGCTGGACAGGTAGCCGGTTCAGACTGGACAGGTGTCACGTGATGACATCATACTCCAGTCAGTATCAGGTGGGCAGTTCAGTACCTGCTCTCACCACTAGGTGTCAGGCTTCATGTCGTCCTGCTGGTCCACTAAGACCTGTTTCAGATTCTGGTTTGTAGTTTGGTTCCTCTTTAAATAATTTGAGTTCTGCAGGTCTTCTGTGGGACGGGTCTGTCACAGCTGGATGCTTACCTGTCCACAGGTGTTTATAACTTCTTGCCAAACGGAACACACTGGATAACTAGCTATCATGGTAAAAGCATGTACTCTGTATATTTGATTTACATCTATACTCTTGTGTAAAAACATGAATATTTTGCTTCTATTTATCTCGGCTTCGGAGGGACATGCGGGGGGGGTTCAAGGTGGGCGGGGCTAAACTGTAAACGGTGTTTGTTTTGTGTTTGCGGAGTAAACTTGTACCTTTTTTATTTTGAAGTGACAGTGTGACAGCCTCAGCTGCTGCACGCGTCTCTCTGCATGTATTATTTAATTTCTGTTGATCATATCTGATTAAAGAGAGTTTGGATCCTGCAGGACTCTGTAGCTGATCTGGGTTCAGTTTGACTGAAGTGACATCACATGTACAGTAAAGATAGTGAGGACAGACACAGTACCAAACATAAAGTATCTGGTATCAGAACAGTTTTATTGTGAAACTTTAACATGCTGTATTATGTTGTGTCGCGCTTTATAAATACATTTCCCCCGACACAACCCCACCCCACTCAGACACTTTGACCAGCCAACACATCATGTATTGATTCATTCAGCTGGACTTTCTGTACATTTTATTTCCCAACATGGTGCTTTAAATGATGCTTCACGCTGCCAGGAATATAAACATTACATTACATACTTTAAACCTGCAATAACTGATGTTTTTGGTCCATTTGTGGTCAGCAGAAACAAGTAGTGAACACAGCAGCAGTGTTTGTGTCCAGTCCTCCCTCTCTGTCAGCTCTGTGTCTGAGGGAAATATCTGGCTCTTTAGCTGCTAAATGCTCCACTATGTTCACCAGCTCGTCTCTGACTGTGTCTGTCTGCTGTTTGCTGCTGAGCAGGTGGTGGACAGGTGAGTTTTTACAGCTTTTATTCTGAAAGTGACGCTCTGAGAGGCTGAGAGGGAACCAGAACAAATAAACCAGGAGCTGAAACTGACTATAAGGATTCAGCCAACACATCATCACTTCATACTGTGGTTTTATACAAATATCCGTGAACAGAGTCACTAAAACAAGGCTGAGGCCGTGTCCTCGGTGTCCTCCTTGTAGCCGTGCTGTTTGTGTCCAGTCTGGGAGTCGTGACCTGTGACCTCTGAGTCCCCTTCAGTCCCCTGAGCAGACTTTCTGTCTGTAAACTCGTCCCTCCTGGATCGTCCCACACCAGTATGTGGATCTGGACCTCCAGTCTGCTGCTGACACCTCCCACACCGAGGTGGCACTGTAAGCTCCGCCCCCCTCTGACCTCGTGCACGACACCTCGGCGTCCTCTGATGTCACCGCCGTGTCATCGACCCACCACAGGACGTCCTGCAGAGGTGAGTTCAGTCCAGTGAGGAGGCAGACCATCAGGTGAGGAGATCCTGGATCCTGAGTGAGCGATGATAAAACCTGAACAGACGGAGCAGAACCTGCAGGCCGCCGTGGACAAAATAATAATAATCATTTATTTATGTATTTATTTATAGATATATTAAAGTGCTTCACACGAGGCGGGAAATTAAAATCAACAAATTATAAAATCATAAGTTTCATGTGTTCAAACAGATCATATTTTAAATGTTTAAAAGATAACAGCAGACTTATGATATTCTGCTCAAAACTTAAAAACTATCCAACAAAAGACGTCTGTCCAGACTTTCAAAATAAAACAGGATGTGGAGAAGATATCTTCTGTGAGGTCGATGTAGAGTTTTATAGTGGAAGCAGAATCTGTGGAGTTTCTTCATCAACATCCTCTTCCACTGTTACACAGATGATGTGCGACTGTCCAGATAAAGGTATTGATCACATGTCCTCCATTATCTCATGCCTTGCTGATATTGATCACTGATTGAGCAGGTGATAGACTGTTGGAAAAACTACATTTGCACTCATTTTATCTTTCTGTTTGGAGCCTACCTGTTGTCTTGTTCTGATGGTGGAACAGATCCTCTTCATCACAGTCGGCTGCTTCGTCCACCAGCAGCTGAGTTCCAGCACTGAAAACCATGGAGAACGAGACCGACGGTCCTCTGGGGAAACACCACACACACCAGCATCTACAACAGGAGGAACAGACTGGTTACACACACAGGAAACATATCAATACACTGAAATGTCAGCTTCATCAGTGAGTCTCACCGCAAGAGGAAGACGAAGGTCAGTGTCGAGTCCATCCTGAACTGTCTGCAACAACCTGAAGACCAGGTGAGGAGGAGTTCAACTGTAAATAAAAGTCCTCATAAAGATGTTAAGTTCAAGTCCTGAAGTCATAATAACTCACTTTACTTTAAAGAAACATCTTTGGAAGAAATTAATTTAGTTTTTCACCTATAAACAAGAATGTGTGCTTTGTTTTAAAAGTCCACACGATGGTTTACCTTAAATAAAAGTTCTTATAAGAATAGTTTTTAACCTGATTTAAAGTTCCTATAATCACAAGTTTTATCATAAATACAACCCCTCATAATGATGCTTTTTATCTTAAATAAAAGTCCTTTTAACTTTTTAACATTTAATAAAGTCCTATTAACAGTGTTTTATCCTAAATTAAAAGTCCTCATAAAGATGTTTGTTTTACCTTAAATAAAAGTATTTTTGGATGTATTTTACCTTAACTAATGGTCCCTGTAGCTGCTGCAGTCAGTCTGGGTCCTGCAGGTCTTGGCAGTGGCTCTGGGTCCTGCAGGTCTCCTGTGTGTTTATGACTTTGTGGAAACCAGAAAGAAGAGAAGCTGTTGGAGCAGAACGGCGAGCGTCTCCAGAGGAGAGAAGCTGCTCTGGGATCAGATCGACCGTTGGTTCAGTCAGTTGGTGAAAGACAGAAAAACAGGAACTTTTCTCTCTCGAGCTGTTGATCTGACTGTTAAACTGTCAAAACGCTTCATAAACACAAACACGCTGTTTTCATGTGACAGAAGCCGAATCAATACAGAATATAGATCAGCACATTTAAAGATCAACTATAACAACTTCTAACACAGTTAATAACTGTACTGTAACAGCCCGATGTTAGATTAAAACATTTATTATTCATTTACAAGGATTTTCCTTAAAAAAGTCCAAATAAGAGAAATGAAAACTTTATTGATCCAGGAGGAAAGTTCCATGTTGCAGCAGCTCAGGAGGAAGATTTAAAAACTCCTTTAGGTGACAAATGAAATGTGAATGAAAATAAATAAAATAAGAAATTAAAGCAGCAACATTAAAAAGCTACATGATTTAAACATCTTTGACAATATAGATGAATTTATATGTGCTAATAAATCTATAAAAACAGTGAAGGGGATGCAGCAGCTGTTTGATTTGTGTTTTTTAGAAGCGATGGAGTCAAAGACGTCTCCGATCATCGAAGTGACTTCGTTTTTATAATCAATCTAAATGTTACAGCAACACTGTCTGTCACATTAACAGTGATGGAAAGTACATCTACTCAAGTACTGTAAGTACTTGTACTTTACTTGAGTATTTCCCTTTTCTGCTACTTTCTACTTCTACTCCACCACATCTCAGAGGGAAATACTGTACTTTTTACTGCACTACATTTATTTGACAGCTTTAGTTACTTTACAGTTGAAGATTTTACATTAAAAACATTTGATCAGCGTTTAAAATTCAACACATTTTTAAAGATTAAACCAGATGTTTTCCACCTTTTCGGGGTGTGACCTCTTACAACAAAGCAAAGTTGGTAGACCCTTCCCCTCTAAACTGCTCAGATATTTTCATTTAAATAATTGTTCAAAGCTAAAAGAGCTAACAAAGAACGAGTACTTTTACTTTTGATACTTTAATTACATTTACTGATACTTATGTACTTTTAGGAATTTGAATGCAATACTTTTACTTGTTGTATAGACCCTTTTACAGCCGACGTCATCAGAAATATGCGCACGCATTTTGGCAACGGAAGTGGCGTTAGCAAGTTTTAAACATTGAATTAAAAGTGTTACCAGCATCAAAATGTCTGGCTGTTGGGTTGTCAGAATCGATATTTGATATTATACAGCGGACTCAAGTTCTACAGAATCCTGACAGGATCAGGACCGTTTCAGAGCAACCGGCGGCGTCTATGGCTGCAAGCTATTAAACATGTTGACTACAGCTGCACTGAAGACACGATCAAAAATGCTCGTGTTTGTAGCGCCCATTTTTTATCCAATATATATGTTTTAATGCTATGACCAGGGCTTGAAATTAAGACTTTCTCTCAGCCAAATTTTATCTGTTGCTAAGAAGTCTGTAAATTCTTGATATTTTAGCATGTATCCAACCTAAGCTCAATCAGGTTTTGAGTGCAAATCAATAATATTGCCACTGTGTGTAATTCATGAAAAAGTTGGTTTCATGCCCTGGTTAAGGGGAGAAAATGACAGTAAAACAGAAGCAGAATTCACGTTTGCATAACAACTATATAATCGAGCTCTGAACTATGCTAGCTAGCAAGTCAACAACACAAAATACTACTTACCCTGCCATGCAGGTACAATTCGCTGTTAGGACGTAGTTATCTGCTTTGTTAATTATAACCCAAGCCTCATACATAGTAATCTTGTGTCCTTGTCTTTGACTGGGGAGTATTTCTGATTTCATGACATGGTATTTGACGTTCTGTACATGACCACAGATAACATAGTCATAAGCGTCTAGTGACTTGTATGCTCGTAGTTTCTCGCTGGTGAAAACGCTAGGTTTCTCCATCAAATACGTGTATATATCTGGCTACTGAATATTGGGCCACTTGCTAATGTCTTCTACCCACACAGTAACAGCACATGGATCAGTCACCATTTGTCAGTCAGTTTGTTTAGGTAGCATTCATGATCTTTGTTGATTAATGCCCTTCCATAGATTGACAAGCTATTGCCATCTGCCATACTTCAGTTGCCAAAATGCGCGCACATGCTTATGTACGTCATCATTGTTTACAAACTGTAAAAGGGTCTATAGGTAGGCTACTTTTACTTAAGTAAGGGACCTGAGTACATGTTCACCACTGCAGATTAATAGTAAGAAAAAAGCACTCAGATCCTATAAAACTTTATTTGATATCAGATTGTAGTGTTAAGACCCCCGGTGATGTAAATATGTTACTGTATGTCTTTAGATTTTATTACATTTTTATTCTCTTTTGTATTTTGTCTGTTGAAGAATTGAGATTCCTCTTTGTAGATTTTTATAAATTTCTATATTTATAAAGTAAAAAAAATGTTTTAAAAATCTTCCAATGAGTGAAACAGCGCCCCCTGGACTGTAACGGTTTGACGTGAGTTAGTCTGTGCGGTGAGAGAGTATTGCAGCCTTACTGTCAGACAATCTGATCAGTCTGCTGAGAGGAGCCAGGTTACACTGATTTAAAATGTATAGAATAACAACGAAATGCGGTCTGACTGTGGAACTATGGACTCTGGAGGAGAAACTGAAGTGCACTGTGATATCAAGTCGCTCTGTGGCCGAACACTAAACTGGTTAGTTAACGACAGAGTTAGCTAGTTTTACAGTGTTGCTAATGCTATTAGCTAACATGTTGTTGGCTAGCGGCAATGGCGGGAAGATCAGGCGCTCTGTCAACAAACAAGATGGCGTCGCAGCAACAAGTGCAGCGGGATGATCTGACAGGATGGACGCGGATCAGTTTATCTCCATGAAGGAGAGAAGGACGGACTTCAAACTAGTGAGTCAGATACACACCCTGTCTGTCTGTTAGCTGTCTGTTAGCTGTCTGTCTGTCTGTTACCTGTCTGTGTCTCACTACATTCAGAGCTCAGCATCTTTTTTTCTGAAAGTAAATTTAAATTCCTGGTTGTTTAACAACACATATTGCAGTTTTTAGTGGAAGAAGTATTCAGATCATTTACTTAAATAAAAGTAGAAATACCTCAGTCTAAAAATACTCCATTAAAAACAAAAGTCCTGAAGTCAAAATGTTACATAAGTAAAAGTATTATCAGCTAAAATGTACTTAAAGTATCAAAAGTAAAAGTACTCATTATGCAGCATGGCTCCTTTCAAAGTGTTATATTATTATTGAATATTATATGAATCCGTTTTCATCACTAACAAATACATGTTAGAGCATTTTAATGTTATAGTTCGTCCATGTGGAGCCAGTTTTAGATACTTTACTGGATAGATTAGTAGTTTAGTACTGCATCATATGTTTTTCTATGTAAAAAGTAACTAACTACAAGTGTCAAATAAATGTAGTGCAGTAAAAGTAGTACATTTCCCTCTTAGATATAGTGGAGTAGAAGTATAAAGTAGCAGAAAATGGAAATACTCATGTTGCTGTGTGACTGCTGGAGGTGGAACAAGTTCAACACATCAACTTAAAGCTGATGATGTTTGTTTCTGCTGAGAACAGGTGGACAGAAACATCCGTTAGTGAAGGGTTAAAGTATTTTCAGATTTCTCAAAGATTCTTGTGTCTGTCAGGATAAAAACACAAACAGATGTTTAACTGTGTTGTTGAGTTGCTGCTGTATTATTTCCTACCACAGTAACTGGAAATGACACCTGGTTTGTTTTCAACACCAGAAGAATAAAAACTGGAGCTGATACGATTCATCAGTTGACATAAAAAGCAACTCTTTTTATAATCGATTAATTGTTCAATCAAAAGTCGTATGAATCTTTATTACGTCACTGACAAACAGCCTGTGAGGTCGTGTAGATCTGAAGATACTTTATTGATTTCAGGGAGAAATTCAGGTGTCAGTACAGCGCGATACAGAGGAATTCACAGTGTTAGTGTGAAAATAAACGTCAAACAGTAAAAAGGAGATTAAAAACAGATGAATAAAAATACTTATAATAACAATACAAATGAAAATGAAGTAATAGAGCCCTTCTGAATGTTGGTGGGAGCTTGTTTTGATGAAACAAACATTTAATAAGCTATTTGAAGGTAAATTTACTACATTTCAGGTATTATACTCAGATGTCACTTCAGCAGACTGGTTTCCTTCTCTAGTCTTTCAGTCTAAAATCACAGAGAAAACTAAACTAAACAGAGTCAGTGTGAAGCCGAGAGCCTGGAGCTGAAGCACCCGGCTGCAGACTGAGTTCCCATCATCCCCCTGTGACTTCCTGTGGCGTTGGGTTCTTCTTCTGCTCGTCTCCCTGGCTGATGCCGCAGTAATAAACTGCAGAGTCGCTCTGCTGGGAGCCGCGCAGCAGCAGCGAGCCGTCGGACGCAGCCAAGACTTTATCAGGACCGACGCCGAGGCCGTACCTCACGTTGGAGGAGTTGGAGGGCCTGAAGGTCAGAAGCAGCTGAGGACTCTGCCCCGCTGCCTTCCTGTACCAGCTGAGGGTGGAGGGGGCAGCAGTGGTGGAGGCATCCAGCAGGGGGCACTGCAGGGTGGCGTCCTCCCCGACTCTCACCTGCAGAGTGGAGGCTGGCAGGGCAGAGGCCTGCCCCCCCCCCCAGAAACCTTAAACACAAAACAACAGTCAATAACAAGTTCATTTATTAACACTTACAGTCACACACGTCTCAATACTTTACAGCTGATATACAATAAATACACACAAAACATCTACATCCAATAAAAAAGAATCAATCAAACCAACGATAAACAGGTTGGTAGTAACATTTCAAACCTGTCAAACAGCTGAGTGATCAGTCAAAACTATGAGACACTAAAACATGGAACTCAAGTCAAAATTATGAGATAAAATGACCTAAAAGTCGTGACTTCTGAAGGGAACTGGAAAGTGTTTTGACATCTTAGATCTGATCAAATGTATTGATCTTCAGTGACTCAGATAATTATCAATTAAAAGTAGAAATCAATAAACAAGTTAATAAAAAAGAGAGAAAGTGACTTTGGCCATGGCTATAATTTAATACGTTTTATCATCTCTCCATTAGGACTGCAACTAACGATCATTTAATTATTGATTAATCTGTTGATTGTGTTTCAGATGAATTGATTAATTGTTTTAGTAAGAGTGAAAAATGTCTAACAAAAGTTCTGAGTCCAAAGCGTAAAGTGAAAACTCCAAAATATATTCAGTTTACTGAGAGATCAATGACTTAAGCCATGAATTGATTATAAAATGGACTGACTTATTAATTAATCCACTGTGTGTCAGCAGCACTCTCCACGAGTCTCATGAGACATTTTTATATGAATTTAAGAAGAAGAGATTTAATGTCTTTATATTTTCTAAAATACACTGCAGGTCCATCCATCAGGAATACTACTTTATTCCAACATATGTTAATATATGTAGGGCTGCAAATCATGAATATGTTTATTATCGATTACTGTGCAGATTGTTTTCTTGATTAATTGATTAGTCGTTTAAACATAATCTTTAAGACAAGAAGCTGGAAGCAGTGAGTTTTGTGTTCCTTCAGCCTTTAAACATTCTGTCTCTTCCAGACGTTTCACTGATGTTTTAATCCTTCAGACAGGAAGCTTTAATCTGAAGGAATTTTCAGCATAAAATCCCTTAAATTGGCCTAAACTGACAACCAGCTCTTCAGCCTGTCGACTATTAATAACCAGTGTAACAACGAGTGTATTTCACTGTGTGAACATTAGACATGAAGAAAGAAATAAGAGACTCACCGCTGAGAGGCAGGAGGATCAGACAGACCAGCACTGACTCCATCACCAACTGACAGAGGAAACTGCTGCTGCTGCTGTTGATGTTGAAACCAGCCGAGCGTTTCAGCGTTCAGAACAACACCTGACTGATCCACTGCACGGCCAAAAGTCTGTGGACACGCTGGGGACATCAGCATGGTGGTTTTCTAATGCCCCCCCCTATGTTTCCTGTCTGTCTCTACTGTCAACTATTGAATAATGTTTAAAGCAAAGAAAGAAAAAGACGTTCTGCAGCATCTTCATGTGTGAAATCTGCAGCCAGCTCCCAAAATACGGTGGTTGACATGTAACGCTGTCCACAGACTTTTGGCCAGATACTAGTAGGTTTTAAATTTGTATACTATAATATGTTTTCAAATCGGTCCCTCAACAGACAGGACAGTGAGACAGGATCTGTAGTGACGATGTCTGGAGTAGAGACAATGATTCTCAGTATTGATTAACCTGCTGATTATTTCTTGATTTATCTATTTGTTATGTTTCCCCACAGCAACATCTTTTCATTCAGCCAACAGTCCTAAAGCCAAAGAGATTCACTTTCATTTGTGACAAAGAAAAGCAGAAAGTCTTAACCTTAAAGTTGGAAACAGCATGTTAGTCATTTTTACTTGAAAAATGACTAACATGCTGTTACCGATTACCTTTCTGTCGATCCATTAATCCACTAATTGTCGCAGCTCTAGATCAATCGATAATGAAAATAAATCTTTAGTTGCAGCCCTAATCTTTCTTAACAGATATTCAGTGTTTAATGAGCTCCTGTCTGTCTGCCTGCCTGTCTGTCTGTCTGCTTGCCTGTCTGCCAGCCTGCCTGCCTGTCTGTCTGTCAGCCTGCCTGTCTGCCTGCCTGCCTGCCTGTCTGTCTGTCTGTCTGTCAGCCTGTCTGTCTGCCTGTCTGTCTGCCTGCCTGCCTGCCTGCCTGTCTGTCTGTCAGCCTGTCTGTCAGCCTGTCTGTCATGTGTTGAGCAGTGGCAGATCAGATGTGTAGTGTGTGTGACGTGTCAGCAGGGGGCAGTGTGACACACAGATAATCAGTGTTAAATCTGTGGATTTGTGCATGGAGTTCTGCAGCAGAGACCAGAAAGAGAGCTAACAGAGAGTGAATACTGGACTTTCACAGACACCATCCACAGTACTGGAGAGGACGGATGTTTTATTCTGCTGCTGGTTCTAGAAGAAGTGTCAGGATATTTAATTTATGTAGATTAATAACACTCCATAGACTTTTTATTTATTGTCGGCCATGTTTGTTTGATTGTCTGGTTAATTCCAGGCTACACTGAGGACACAGGTGGTCTGTTTGTAATTGATCATCAGTTGTATTCAGGCTGCAAAGTGTGTCTAGAGAAAGTGGTTTATTGTTAGTTTGGAAGTTGTTTCATCAGTGTACACGTCGACATTTACTGCAGTTTATTCTGTAAACATGTTATTTAATTTAACAGGAGTATCATATATCATCTTCCTTCCTTTTTAAAACTAACATTTACTCAGAGGACATTTTATCTGACCTACTTTTTACTTTTATCTAAGAACATGTTTTACACAAGTACTTTTACTTGAGTACAGTATTCTGGTACTCTTTCCATTCCTGCTCATTTGAAGCATAATATATGGATATTTTATAGCAACAGGAGTTATGTCCCTGCATTTTATCATTATAAGCAAATAAGGAAAAATGTTTGTCTGAAAACATTTCTGTTAAGGTGTGTGTGCCCTGTACGCAGCGTTAATGTCCTGTACCAGTCACAAGCTGTTTAATGATGACCTGCACTGCCTGTGGTTGTTTTTAGAGATGCTAACAGATGTTTTATACACCTGTCTGTAAGGCTACCACACCTTTAATTATGTTATTGTTACCATGGGGATAGAAGAGCTTTTTACACAGTTGGTCCTTGTTGTGGGGGCACCTGTACCTGCTGGTGGTAGGGAGCCTGGCAGACCTCGTCAGCTTGGTCAGGTACAGGTGGTACAGGTCCGTCTGCTGTAACCCCATGGTTTCTCCACAGGTCGCTTGTTCCTGTGAATTTCTTTAGTTTCCAGACCAGCAAACAATGCCGTAAGAATGGTGTTGTCAATATTAAAAAAGTTTAGTTTTCTAAGAAAGTACATCCGATTATGACCCTTTTTTAAAAATAGCATTAGCACGTTGATCCCAGGACAGTTGGTGATCTATATATTTGTAAAACCAGCAGTCCTCTTTCTGTGCAGAAATATATTCTAAAGTTCATCTAAAGTTAACATGAAGCTTCAGCAGTCTGACACATCCAGTGGAGATCGTCCAACGCTGACTGGTTCTGTTGTTGTTCTGTTGTTGTACGTACAGTGTGTGTTTATCTGTATGGTGAGAGAACACAGTCTGCGGCAGACAGACAGGACAACGACAGAAACAGAAGGTAATGGCAGTGTGAATGCTGTTGTTAGCATGTTAGCTCCTGCAGCTAATGCTCCTGTTTCCTGCCTGAATGTCACCACAGCCTGTGAGTACAGTTCAGTTCATCACCTGAACTCACAGCACTTCCTGTGTTTGGATGAAGGAAGCGGGGTCAGAGGTCGGCTGGCTACTGGCCTTCAAGCTAAAAGCATCAGAGTACAGAAGAAGTGTTCTCATCTGTGGTCAGTGATGTTTTCCAGAAATAGAAAGTGATGATGCTGATGAACAGCTTCCTGCTTGTTTCTGCGGGCACAGCTGTGGCTCAGGAGGTAGAGCGGGTCATCCATTAATCCCAGGGTTGGCAGTTTGATCCCCGGCTCCACAGGTCGAAGTGTTCAGTGTCCTTGGGCAAGACACTGAACCCTAAGTTGCTCCCGATGCTCCTTGCATGGCAGCTTGGTCGCCATCAGTGTGTGAATAGGTGAATTAGACCAATCTGTAAAAGCGCTTTGGGGACCGTTAAGGTTGAAAAGCGCTATATTAAGTGAAGTCCATTTAGCAGCTTTGGAGCTTTGAATGCATCAGAGTCGGTCTTTGGACCTGCAGCGCACTTTTTCATGCATATTGTTTGCTGCTGTCTGTCTGTCTGCCTGCCTGTCTGTCTGTCCACGTCTTGATCCAGACTGAAATATCAACTGTTGGAGGGGTTGTGATGACAGGTGGTTCAGACATTCATGTTCCCATTGGATGATGATCCTCTGGCTTTTTCTCTAGCACCACCAGCAGGTCAGAGTGTTCCCTTATCCTGTGAAGCAGCTACTGGATGGATTGTAATGAGCTGTTTCCTGTCATGTGTTACAGAGTTATGTTTCCACAGCCTGTCTGGGTGTGGCCTGGAGGAGGAGGGGGGGTTAACCCTAAGTGATTCAGGGGCCCAAACTTGGACCGGGGCTTCTGGCAGGAATTACAGATGTTTATAGACATGTTGTTTGGCTGTTTCCAGGAGTCCAAAGACCGTAGCTCCGAGCCAATCACAGCTCAGACAGACGGACGGGGGGCGGGGCCTGTGCCAGCCGTGTGCCAGCAGCTGGCAGGAGGTCACGAAAGAGTGAGAGCTGCTGAGAAGGAATGAAGACACTCGTTCTTTCTCTGAGTTTCATTTCACGGCCCCAAACCAGTCCTGCTGCCAGGGATCCACATAGTTCCTGTTCCAGAGTTCATCCAGGTTCATCGCTGAGAGGCTGGGAAACAGAAACAGAAAGCCTCAGTGTTCTCCACAGTGTGTGTGTGTGTGTGTGTGTGTGTGAGAGTGTGTGCTGGCTTCCCTCTGATGTTGTGACTTTCCTGTTGATCACTCCGTCCTCTCTGAGCACAATAACACCGGCATGTAGGGGAGGAGGGGGGTGAGGTTTGGGGTGGGGAGGCAGCGGGTGGTGGTGGTGGGGGGGGGTGGAGCGGGTGAGGCAGGGGGTGTGGCTGAGGTTTGCCGTCCTCCCTCCGCCCCTCCCTATGTTCCTGCCCAGCCTGAAGGGAAAGTCCTGCTCACTTGAACCTGAGAAAGACTCACTGAGAGCAGCTGTTCGCTTCGCAGCTCGGTCTTCATCACCTCCATCACCATCTTCATCTCCATCCTCCTCCTCAGCTGTCCCCTCATGGCTGCCTCCTCCAAGTCCTCGCAGACGGCAAAGAATGTGGTGCTCGCCCTGCTGGCGCTCTGGTCCATCATCTCGCTCATCGTCATCGTGGTGTGGTCGACGTCTCCGGACCTGAAGAGCTCGGCTCAGTGCCGCGCCGAGCTGCAGGACAAGACGGAGAAGCTGGAGGGGGCCAAGGTGGTGTGGAACAAGAACAAGGTGGCTCTGGAGGAGATGGTGGAGGCAGAGAGGGAGAAGCAGGCCCACCTGAGAGTCGAGATCCTGCTGCTGCAGGGACGCCTCAACACCACCAACGCCATGCTGGAGGAGTGCCGGCAAGAAAACGTGAGTGATGGAGTTTACACTGTAAACATACAGCTGTTTTAACAAGGTAGTCTCATCTTATACCTTCAGTGTTGCTTCTTCTTAAAACGGTTTTCAAACAGAATCATAAATCAAATCTTAGAAAATGACTCTTGGTTCTAGAGAACTCTTGATGTGTAAAGAAAGTGGCAGCTCGTCTGGTCTCAGGGGGAAAAGAGTTTCCAAGGTTTCATTTGAAGGTTAAAGATATAAATCTGTTCACGTTCTGTCTGCATGTCTTCCTAATGTGTCTCTGTGTGTGTCGGGGTCAGTGGGGGTAAGATGTGTGGCTTCAATCAACGGTATGATGTTAATAAGAATATTTTTCTGATTATCTGGTAAATGTTTATAAAAGTACGTACACTAAAAAAGTCACAACCCTCAATAACTCAGTTTGTTAGTTTTTAATTACAGTTTGCTTGGAATTATTAATTTGGTCAACAGAATTATATATTATACAATAAACATCGTCATGATACCATTCCACAAGAAGTCGATATACAGTAAGATTAAATGATTTAGTCATAATTATGAATTATTAGAGCTGGAAACTGTTGGCTGTGAAGGTGTTTGTTGTTGTAATGGCTGCAGTTTATTTTCGTCTCATCTCACCCAGTGCATGCTGGGATAAACTGAACAGGATCAGCAGGTGTAGAAAACATTTAGCAGGAAATAAAATAAGAAGGTGCAATCGATGGAGCAATACATGAATGAAAGTGCAGTTCCTGGTTCTGTATTTTACTATATTACTGTTTCTCTGTAGAAAATGTACAAAAAGATGCATCTGTGTTATTATGTTAAAAATGTTACAAAGGAATGAAAACTATAATCAGTGTGAAGGCTTGCATCACAGTTAAAATACAAAATGACAAATTATTAGATTAAGATTAAATGACTTGTTTTACAGTTAGCTGGAGTCAGGGTGTGATTAGCTTAGCTTAGCATACAGACTGGAAGCAGGGGAAACAGCTAGCCTTGCTTAGCACAAAGACTGGAAGGAGGTGGAAACAGCTAGCTTAGCTTAGCATAAAGACTGGAAGCAGGGGGGAACAGCTAGCCTAGCTTAGCATAAAGACTGGAAGCAGGGGGAATCAGCTAGCTTAGCTCTGTCCAAAGTCCAGAAATACAAACACAGCTGAACATGATGTATCTGTTAAGCTGTGTCTCAAATCGCGTACTTCCGTCAGTACACTTACATGCAGTATACTGTGTACACTGTGTACTGACTTGTGTAGTGTGTTAATTTTGACAGGGTAGTGACTTCACTTGACTTCAATTCAGTTATATTAAAAATGAATAAAAATGAACGTGCTTTTACTTTTAGCCGTAACAATCGCAACCGCGGTCGCCATTTTCATAGTTTGGCGGTCCCTCCCCTTCCGCTACGTAGCCAAGATGGCGACCGTTGAGGGTGAGAAGTGTGCAGCGTTCCACACTCAGCTTTCTGACCGTTATGAATTAAACACCATCCGGGTACTTACAGTGCTGCGTTTTACCATACTTGTCAGTGTGAACGCACTAATGCATTTAAAATATTAAGCGTAAGTACGGAAGTACGTGATTTGAGACACAGCATTAGTTTAATCTGAACACAAACAGAAGTGTTGGTAGTTTCAGGGGGAGTTACATGCTAAAGCTATTAGCTTTACATTGCAACAACTAACTATTCAGAACTAGTTCATGAAGGCAGCAGGTCACTCATATCTTCATGTAGAAACAACTTCCTGTTTTTTACAGTGTGACAACCCTGAACAGGAAATAATGTGTGAAGAAGTTTTTACAGTGTAAAGTTACCAACGTGCCTTACCAGCTCGGCACCAAACTGATCCTGAAAATAGCCTGTTTATAGTCCAACTGCCAGAATTGAAGCGGGAGCCGCCCCACCCACCTCCCCAAAACACTAACAGCTTCCATCTGTCCTGAACAACAGCTAACTCACTGAGATCAATACATAACTCAAGTTTCTCCAGAGAGGAGCTGAACAGAGGAAACACTCAGACTGCTCCACACAGCTCGCAGCTCCACGTTAACTGCTTTATGATTATTAAGGGTTAGTGTTTGTGTTACATGAGTTCCTCTCTGAGTTATTGTGTCAGTATGAACAGATTCTCCTCTTCACTGTTTCCATTTCGGGAGGCTTTTTATTTTCCCTCCAGTAAAGACTTTGAATAGTTTTTCCCTCCCAGTGGACCGAGTGTTTAAACTGTGAAGAGTTTAGCTGCTTCCAACAGTTCCAGCTTCATATTCTCAGAGTTGTTGGTTGGAAAAAGTGAGTGTTTGCCTTCGCTCTCCTCCTCCTCCTCCTCCTCCTCCTGTGGTGGTTCGTCCTGACTCATTCCTCCTCTCCCTCCTTCACCTCTGCTCCACTCCTCCCTCTCCGCTCCTTTGGTTTTCCCTGCTCATCCTCTGAAAGTATTTAGGACACATGTATTTGCTGAAGGGAAACTCTCACATCATTACTGTGATACTTGAATATCACTTTTATTAACAGAAACAGAAAGTATGCATACACATTGAGTATTTCAGAGTTGTAACAGGCTCTGACTGTTTGTCAGCTGTAACTACATCTCCCAGAATTCAGTGCGAACGCTGCGTTCTAGCCCTGCATGTGTTATGAAAACAGGATTCCACAGAAACCTGCTCATGAGCCAAAAACAGCTCTCTATCTGCGTTTCACACTTCATCAGCCGAAAGTACTGAGTGACCTTTCGGTCGACATCCATGGTCATCATCCCGGGGAGAACAGTGTGATCTCAGCAGCTCTTTGCTCGTTCCCTGATGAAGATAAAAGAACTTTTGGAAGATAAACTTTGCAAATCTGATGTTTGTTGCTGCTACATTAGTTTGTCTGAAGGTCAAATTAAACCGTCACTAACGGATGTTTTCTGTCCACCTGTTTTCAGCAGAAACAAACTCAACATCAGCACATCTTCAGCTTTTAGTTGATATGTTGAACTTGTTTCATCATCCAAAAGTTACAGAGTAACATGATCCTTCATGTGGAGTGGAGTCCAGTCCTCCCTCTCTGTCAGCTCTGTGTCTGAGGGAAATATCTGGCTCTTTAGCTGCTAAATGCTCCACTATGTTCACCAGCTCGTCTCTGACTGTGTCTGTCTGCTGTTTGCTGCTGAGCAGGTGGTGGACAGGTGAGTTTTTACAGCTTTTATTCTGAAAGTGACGCTCTGAGAGGCTGAGAGGGAACCAGAACAAATAAACCAGGAGCTGAAACTGACTATAAGGATTCAGCTGATCGTTCAACACCAGAGACACCAACACACTGTCAGCTCACACTGGGTTATTATAGAAATATAGATGTTTTTATTGGACAGGTTAACGTTGGAATCAGAGAGCAGAGCAACTGGTTTCTGTTGTCAGTGAAGTCGACTGAACTGCTGCTACGACCTCCTCCACTGCCGTCCGTCCAGTGTGACTGAGCTGACAGCAGCCAATCAGGAGAGAGGATTTTATAACAAAACGATGAGGACACTTTTCTTTACTTTTCTGACTGTGTGGAAATCTGATGTTTTGAATTTGTTCAAAGTTGACTTTTTGAAAAAGTGGCAGCCCTACAACCGATAAACCCACTTAAGTTACTGCAGCTTCTGTCTCTGCTGACTGACAGAAACATGAAGACACTGAAGGATGAAATGAAGTGATTGATTATCGTCCTGTTAGCATCAGGACCTGCTAACTGACACATGAAGACGTTTTATTATTGAGTTTGTCAGTTTGACAGTGAAGCAGCTTCGAGCAGGTTCACAGGAAGTTCATTCACATCAGCCCAGATCAGGAAAGTACCAGAGGGACCGGATTAGATTTCTTCTTTGTGCTTCCTGACAGCTTCCTGTCTTCAACTTCAAACTGTTAGAAAAACGCCCTGATATCGTTTAACCCCTTCAGCTCGTAACTCATGATCTACGTTAGTGTTAACTGTAAGCAGACCTGCCACACTGCTGCATTCCTACAAAACGGCGATGGCTCGGCGATTCCACCTCCGTTCAGTTGAGTTTTCCTCCCTCAGCTGTGAAACTCGTGAAGCTGGTGTGGTATTTGCAGCTGCTGTGTGATGTTTCAGGGAGCAGATTCAGGTTTTGGTTCTGTTTGATGTGGTTTTTCTGTTTATTGATCTCATGTCAGGTGGATCAGCTGTCAGCAGGCTTTGATTAGTGGATCAGTTTGTTCTGATGTTTCACCTGTTGGTCTGTTGTTCAGTTCATGTCTGTGAACGCTGAGAAAACTAGTTTCCCCTCTGGATATTAATATAGTTATCTATCAATTAGCGATTGACACTTGAATTTCCCTTCAGACTACCTACCTGCCTAACCTAGCTTAATTATCCTTCCTTACTTCCTTCCCTCTTTCCTTCCTTCTGCCTTCTACCTTATTTCCTTCCTTTCTTCCTTACTCACTTCTTCTTCTTCTTCTTTACTTACTTCCTTCCTTCCTGCTCTCCTTCTACTTTCCATCCTTACATACATCTTTCCTTCCTTTCATCCTTACTCTTCCTTCCTTCCTTACATGGCCAAAAGTATGTGGACAGGCCTTCCCTCCATATAACAGTGACTCCACGTTCCTGACCCTGCTGCTCTAACAGCCTCCACTCTGCTGCTTCCAGTCTTTCCTCCAGATGTTGAACCAGCTGCAGGGATTTGCTCCCATTCAGACTCAGTGAGGTCCAGTACTGATGTTGGGGATCAGGTCTGGCTCACAGTCGGTGTTCCAGGTCATCCCATCACTAGTGAGAAAAATATCATGTGTCTACATACTTTTGGCCACATAGTCTATCAGTGTGTCTGTTTCTATGTATCTCTTTTCCAGGATTTTGAGAAGCTTAAAAGGGTCGTTCATAGGGTTACATTGCACCTGGAATGTGTTCCAGGAGTCCTTGAGGAGATATTAGAAGGCTTTCATAGGGTTGTAGTGGTCCTTGAGCATGTTCCAGGAGTCCTTTTAAATATTTTAGGAGTCCTTGCAGAGGTCCCTGAGGAGGTTATAGGTCTCCTTGATAATGTTCTACTGGTCCTGGCATATGTTACACGGGTCCTTGAGAGGGTTCTAGTGGTCATTGAGGAAGTTCCAGAGAGCCTAAAGAACAGTCAAGACATCCTTGAAGATTCTTAAAGTCCTTGAAGACATCCCTGAAAAGTTCCAGGGGTCCTTGAGTCGTTTCCAATGGTTCTTCAGGATGTTGTGGGGGGTTTTTGTCCCACAATGCAACACAGAACAGAAACATTGCTGAACCGTCCATCCATCTACTGTAAAGCAGCTCAGTTACTCTGTGTGTCGCAACCACATCCTGTCCACACACACACACACCCACACACACACAGTTACTGGATGCAAATACTGAGAAAGTGAAGTGATGAGCTTCATGAGAACGAGATTCAGCACTGCTTCCTGTGCATCACTTCCTGTTGAGCAGCTCCAGGTGTTCAAACCGTTTCAGAGGAAAACAAAACTTTTCAGACTTCAGTGAGAAAATGACACTTAATAGTTTAAATTCTCACACAAAGAATCTCACATCACTGTCCTTGAAGATGTTCAAGGTGTCCTTTAGAATACTATAGGAGTCTTTTCGTCCTGGATTTTGTTCCAGGGGTCCTAAAAGATTGTCCACATGTCCTTAGTCCTAAGAGTCCTTGATGATAGGGTTGAAGGGGTCCTGGAATGTGTTCCGGAGATGCTTGAGGATGTTCCAGGGGCTTCTTGAAGATTACATCAGTCCTTGCAGAAGTTCTAGAGGTCTTTGAGGAGTTAAAGGGTCCTTGATAGTGTTCTAATGGTCCTGAAGAATGTTCCAGGGGTCCTTGAGGAGATTTGTGTTCCAGTGGTTTTTGAGGAAGTTTTAGATATCCTTGAGGAGGTTACATGGGTTCTTGATAGGGCTCTAGTGATTCTTGAGGAGGTCCTGGAAGTATTTCAGGATGTTCCATGGGTCCTTGGAGATTCTGGGTGCCATTGAAGAGATTCTGGAGGTTGTTTAGGATGTATCACGAGTCCTTGAGAAGATATAAGGAGTCCTTGAGTAGGTTCTAGTGGTCCTTTCTGTGGTTCTTGGTCCTCATGGTAACTCATACAGGGACACACTAATCCAGATTAGCTCTACAGCGCCACCAGTTGCCAAACAGAGAACATTTAAATAATCTAAGATGAGCTGACGGGCAGATGAGATCCTTTCTTTTGCTTTCTCTCGAGGTATCGAGCAGAACATGTTTGAGGACGCCGATCAGGTGGTGTGGACGTTCCTGATGATACCTGGTGTCACAGTGTCGATGATAAATGGATCTGAGGAGCTCCTCCTTCACCTGTGCACACTCTGTTAGCTCAGTACATCAGTATTAGTATTGTTGTCAGTACACAGTGTACTGTACGTTGTTCTGGTATGAAGGCATTTGTTTGGACGGTTCTTTAAGTGCAGGACTCTGTTTAAAGTGCTGATCTAACTATAACTGCTGCGTTCAGGGAAAGGAATGTTTCTAAAAGCCGTTCTCAGCGTCGAGGTGACAGACGGAGCCGTGCTGCTTTCAATCACCAGCTCAGGTCTGACAGCAGACAGCCAGGCACAGTCTGGTCTGGTCTGGCCTGGCACAGCACAGCACGCCCCAGCTGAGGGTCTTTCAGAGCAGGTTCAGAATCCACATGTTGGTTCACATGTGACGTGTTGGTTGCAGGATCATGAGGGTGGATCCTGGACTGGAAGAGTGATCATTATAAAGAAATGAACAAACGCAGTGGAAAAGATGTATCTCGTCGTTTCTTGCATTAAAGATGTTGCTGCAGCTCTTAGATGTTGTAACGTCCTTGAACGCACCACAGGAACAGTCCCTGTGTGAGATCACAGTGGAAAATGACTTTCATTAAAATCACTGTGTGTCACCTACGTTGAAAAGTCAAAAAAGTCAATACAGCCGGTCGCACAGATATCGTCATTAACCTGGATTTATCCCGTCAGAAGAAGTCCTGATTATAAACTAATGATTTCATTTCAGCAGCTGGTAATGACTGCAGGACCTGAAAACTATGTAAATGAGAAGGAACTACATGGTGAGACCGACACACTGTCTGTCCTCCTCTGGAACAGGCGCTGGCTGAGATCAGATGTTCTGTTGCTCCAAAGACATGTAGTAACAGGAAACCTGTCTTCCCTCCTTCTGTCTCCGTCTCTCTCTGTTTCAAAAAGTATTACAGCTATCAGAATGAAGACAGAGGCAGGATTCTGCACATTTGACCTTTTTAATGGAGTTTCTGTCTGAAGCTGTTGATGTGATATTAATAAACATGAAGTAACGTGTACTTGTTTGGCCCTGCAGGTCGTGCTGAATGGGAACGTCAGCGTGCTGCAGGAGAGCGTGGAGCAGCTCCGTCAGACGGAGGCCAACCTCACCGCTCAGATCGGCCTGCAGGAAGGTAATGCTCACTCTGTAGGAAAAACTCCATCACTGCCATGAAAGGAGACTTTCTCAGCAAGCCACCAGCGGTATTCTTAGCTGCATTTTCCCCCGCTGTTACCATGACGACCTGTCAGTCAATAAACACACACGATTGGTCGCTTTAAAAAAACACGAGTGTGTTGTTGCTCTGAGAGAGAAAGAAAGTCTCCTTTTAATTATGTCAAAGAATCAAAAACCACAAATATAAAAGGTTAAAGATTAAACTAAAGTATCAGAAAGTTCTCAGGGATCAACTTCAGTCCACTAGATTTTATATTCTGTGAAACAAGGAAGGAAAGGAAGCAGGGAAGTAAGAACAGGAAAAGGGAATCAAACTGAAATCATTTCTGGAAACGAAAGTGAAGAAAAAAGAAGGAAAAACAGAAGGCAAGAATGAATAAAATAAGTGAGAAAGGAAACGGGAGGAAATAAGGACAGAAATAAAAAAAGAAAGAAAGAGTTGCGTCCAGATTTTCATGAAGGAAAGACAGAAAACAAGCAATGAAAAGACGGACGGATGGAAAGAATCCAGGGAGGAAGTAAAGTTAAAGTAAAAAGTAAAACAAAAATGTAAAAAAGGAAAAAAATAAAGTCTTGTCCAGGTCGAGTAAATCCACTAAACTCTTTAATATAATAATAATATAACAAACTTAATTAATACAGCGCTTTTTAAAACAAAGTTACAAACTGCTTCAGCTGGTTTAAAAGGATGAAAACATTTCAGGAGGCAAATCGAATCAGACAAAAATAAAATGGAATAAAATAGCAACAATAATTATAAGAATAAAACAGATCAGACATGTTGGGAATTAACTGTGTGCTCGCATTAATAAAAATCTTTTTTATGATTTAAAAGACTTTAAAGTCACTGATTCTGCAGCTTCAGATCTTCAGACAGGGAGTTCAGATCTGAGGGGTCCTGCTGTTAAACCAGGTCTCCTTCAGTCCTGAACCAGGAGCCAGCAGAGTCCTGTCTGAGGACCTGAGGCTCTGGATCATAGAGGAGAAGGTCCTTACTGTTAAACCAGGTCTCCTTTAGTCCTGGATCAATCTGACGGAGATGAAATCAAAATATGAATGAGCTTCAGGAGATCAGACAGAAAACAGATTTTAAAGAATCTGATCAGCTGATAGAAACAGACTGAACGACTTCTGTAGCTTGTTTTTCAAATGAAAGGTGACTGTGGAATATTTCCCCCTGGTTTCTGTCTGCAGGTTTGGCGTTTGTAGACAGGAACCTTCAGAAAAAGTTGTTTGTTCACCTGACAAATAACCAGTGACTGCAGTAACTGTCAGATACGTGCAGTGCAGTAGAAAGTGTCCCGAATGGAAAAGTGAAGCACTGCAGTAAAAGTACTTCACTGTGGTGTGTTCAGTGACTCTGTGCGTCTCTGTAGCTTCAGCTGTTTGTAGGAAAGTGTTTTGTAACAGCAGGACTCAGTCAGGACTCTGGCATGTGGGTTTCCCCGTGATGATGTCAGGATCACAGTGCTACGCTAACGCTAACAGAGAGAGGGAGGGAGTTCCTGCTGAACTTCACACCACAACTCAACATGGTCCCAAAGTGACGCTCGCTGGAAACTTCTCTGCTCAGAAGGAGCTGCGTTTGAACCTAAAGGCAGAGCTGAGCAACGTTTAGGACGATTCATCTCATTTGAAAACACATCTCTCACACAAGAGACAAAATGTCACACTGAAATGCATCTTTCATGTTTTTAGCTTCAATTACTTCCTGTTTTTCACCTGTGATAAGATCTGTTTTACTACATGACCTCATTATTGTTAACAGCCGTGAAAACCACATCAGATATCAGCCCTTCAGACCCGGTGAGCCAGAACATGAGGACACGTTTTTATAGATGCTAACAGTCCAGAAGAGTCCAGGTTTTCTGCCACTTTCTACTTCTACTGCACCTCATCTCAGAGGGAATACTGCACTAATACTGCACTGCATGTATTTAACAGCTGAAGTTACTTTACAGATTCAGACTTTATATAAAACGTGATCAGTTTCTAAAACACGATATTAAAGATGAAACTAACAGAGTAAAACGAGCTCCAACAGACAAACTGCAGCAGAATCAATCATCCAATAATATGATCCATAATAATAAACACTCACAGCAGACATGTTACTGTGGGGAATATAATATATGTAACAATCATTAATAAAGAGGCACCAACATTAGATCTTGTTAACACATTGATTGGAGTGATTACACTCACTTCAGGCTATCAGGAATAATCAATATTTACATTAAATAATAGAATTGAACTTGCATTGAGTTCATCTCGGGGCACCACCCTTTGAAAAGGGAAAATTCATCAAATATCAAACAAATATACTAAACTATCAATTTGGAACTCTGATTAATAATTAAAGTAATAACTACAACCACAATAACCGTATCATATGACCTACAACTGCATTAGGAGTACTTTAATACTTTAACTACATGTTGCTGATAATACTTCTGCAGTAAGTTCTTGACTGCAGGACTTTTACTTGTAGTAAGTATTTTCCCAGTGTAGTATTAGTACTTTTACTGTAGTAAAGGATCTGAGTACTTCCTCCCCCGCTGCTCGCTGGTCCCCACGCAGCAGTTAGTTTGAATTAAAACTACAAACATTCTTAAAACTAATATTTATAATACAAAAAAATAAGATTTTCAGTCTTTTTTCAGAAGTTTATAAAATGAGCAAAAGAAGTGATTATTTAACCTGTTTTCAACAGAAATCAAGTGTCATTTTTAAGGTCAAATATGAGACAAAGTGTTTTTCTTTGTGCGATGAAGTCAGAGCCTTTGTTAGAGGAAAAAAGGTGTTTTCTTTGACTAATGGTGTCCAGCAGCAGTGGGCGGGAACAGGAGCCTGATGGGAAGTGGAGAAACATTTTAATGAAGGTGACTTCCTGCTCTGAACAGACGGAGGGAAGCCATGAATCTGTGTCTGAGGCAGATAAGAGAGAAGCATTGTGTTCACATCACTCACTGTTTCATGTGAACACGTCACTGCTGCACATTAACCAAACATCCAGCTGTAAGAAAGAAGTTTATTCAGTCCAGTTCAGAGGAGGAGGAAGAACCCACAGCTTTTACTTTAGTGGAACTACTTAAAATATTCTGGTACAAGTAAAAGTCCTGCATTCACAGTAAAAATACACAAGTACTGGCAGAAAACTGTCTCATTTCAGAATAATCTATATGATATTACTGGATTATAATGATTGATGCTTTAATGTGTTCATCACTTTAATGTTGCAGCTGGTAAAGCTGGAGCTGATTTTAATCACTTTATAAACTGCCAGAGGTGTGACTCAAGTCACGTGACTTGGACTCGAGTCAAAATCGACTTAAAAAAAAACTCGACAAAATCAAAGAAGACTTGAAACTCGACTTGGACTTTAACACTAGTGACTCATGACTTCACTTGGACTTACACTTGCATTAAAAAGTACAATATTTCCCTCTGAGATGTGGTGCAGTAAAAGTATAAAGTAGCATGAAATGAAAATACTCAAGTACAACTTTGAGGTACTTGTACTTAAGTTCTTCCTGAGTCAGTTTTTAGAGATTAGCATCAGTTTGTTGAAAGAAAGAAATGAATCTCGCTGTCTGATTTCTTCACTTTACTCTGAATTAAAGTCAGAGTGCAGGACTCTGGGTACTCGGTACTGGGTCAGAGCTGTTGGCAGTGACCTCACTGATCCAGAATCTGATCCAGAGTCTGCTCTCAAACAAGCTGTAGTACAAAAAACATGAGAGCTGGCAGCTGAGCTCATTCCTGACAGAACATTCCTTATAAGCTAATAGAGGAGCAGATCTCAACCAAACTGTTCATATTTTACTCTATTCTATTTGATTACTAATTTCTCAGACCTGCAGCTCAGATCATGAGGTGTTCCCACCCCCCACCCTTAGTTATTGTTGCTGTGTTGGACAACAGTATCACTAGGCCACATCCGGCTGTGAACAATAGCAAACGGTCGTTAGCTGAACAGAACGAGTGTGTTTTTAATCCTGAGCGTGAAAAATGTTCCCTCTTCACCTGAGTTTGGCAAAATAATCTTAACTCAAGGTTCACTTAACTGGCTTTTGTCTGGAGCTTTTAACCACGTCACATGGTCTTCCTCAGTGGGCGGAGTTTGCACAGGTGTCATCACATGAAGTACAGAACTTCAGTCACATGATAACAGGTGGAGGTGTGTGTGTGTGTGTGTGTGTGTGTGTGTGTGTGTGTGTGTGGAGATGGTGAGCTCTGTTTCTTTATTAGAGACACGACAGGAAATTAAGACAGACAGACAGACAGGAACTACTTGCAGTAAAGACCTGTGGCTGGATTCAAACAGGATGATGTGGTTTGTAGACACCTCTGTGTCACATGACTGTCGTCTTCTTCTGTCTTCGTTAAACCTAGCTGAAGTAACTCTGCTTCTGTTACATCAGGTGATAAATTGTTGATAAGAGTGTGATCAATACAGCCGGGCGTAATGGCTGCTTCTACTGACAGATCTGCAGGCAGATATATTGATATGCAGGTGATTCATGTACGTCTAACAGGAACCCAGTCCCAAAAACAGAAACATTCCTACGCTTTACGTCTTTCTGCATATTCCTGGTGTTTATTTCCACCTGAACTCTGGGATGTGTACTATTAAAACACGTGCAGTTACCACCAGTGACCACAGGGGTCGCCAAAGCAACCAGGACTGAAATCTGAAGTAAAGCAAACTCAGATAAAAACGGTTTAAAACATGATGATGGAGACTCAGCTGGTGTTGTTGTGTTGTTTGTCTTCCTCCTGTTGACTGTTTGTTCGTGTCTTCAGATCACATCGAGGCCCTGCAGCAGAACGTGACCCAGACCGTCCATGAGACCGTGTCCTGCTTCAGTCTGAAGGCTGCTGCTGACAGTCAGATGTTGGCTGCTCAGAGTCAGACCAGAGCCTGTGAGTCCCGACAGCAGTACCTGCAGAAACAGCTGTGAGTAAACACTCGGTCACTCTTCTGCTTATTCACATTGTACACGCAGAGCTGTGAAGCTTTCCAACGTTAAGTTGTTCATTATCTGAGTCATTTCTGCTGAGGAAACTGCACCTTTCCAAGCTGACAGGTGACACCACACTGATGTCGGGGGGGGGGGGGGGGGTGAGTCCAGTGTATATAATTGAAGTGTATCAGCTGATGGTCAGAGGCATCAACAATCAAAGATCAAATAGTGTCCCAGTTAACAGCGTCCAGTCCAGTGTACTGGTCGGGGTCCTCGGTCCGTACTGGTTTAATGGGAACAGTTTGATGGTCTGAAACAGGAAACCAGTCCTTCAGTTGGACCCTGGGAGTCTCAGATGCTTTCACTGATGATGGCAGATAGATAAAGAAAGTGTATTGATTGATTTCCTTTTTGTGTTTCCAGTCAGAAGTGTAAGGTGGTGGACTCTGAAGCTCCTCAACAGACGCAGCAGGACTCCTCCTCCTCCTCCTCGCTCCCCTCCTCCGCCTCCTCGCTCCTCTCCGGTGTTCCTGCGCTGACGCTGCTCGTCTGCAGCGCTCTGCATCTGAGAACCTGTGAGTACCGACGTCTGTCCCAACACACTCATAACCACTTACACATGACTGTAAATCAGAGGGGACACAATGAAACCACAAAACTCCTGCTGCACCCGAATGCATCATTCACACTGTCAAAGTGAAAAAATCTGCAGAGACAATAAATAATATTTATATTTCAACCACACGGCAAAACTAAAACTGAAGCTTTAAAAAACAGCTGCAACTTAAATGATTTGCATTAAAAACAAGCTGCACTTTTTAACCTGTTTTAAGACTTTAGTCACAGACAGACACGAGTTTTTCCCGTGCAGTCAAAGATTCACAGGGAAGAGTCAAGATAAGAGTTAAGGAAAGAAGACATATAGAGGATAACATTCAGAGATAAAAGTTAAAATAAGATGTGTTTCTGGAGCAGGTCGACCTGTGGTGTCAGGTGTCAGTGTAACGAAACTCCTTCCTGATTCAACAGTTATTAAATCTGATGAGTTCAAATCAGCCAAAACTAAAGTGAACGTCCTGTAAAGGTTACCATCAGTAGGAGCCGTGTGTTTAAACAAAGATGGCAGGCAGGATCAATATCGATCAATAAGCTGGTAAGAAGTTGATGTTTCAGTCACCTGATGTTGGTGTCTGGAAGGAAACAGGAAGTCACAGGTCAGCGGAGAGTAAACGAGCCGTCGGGTCTGTTGGTGTTTTATTTCTTAATCAGAACGTCCGACAGGTCAGATGCACAAACCAACAATCAGGAGACGAAAAAGTCATCACAAATGAAACCAACATGTTTCAGGTTTGTCAGCAGCGCCACCTGCTGGTCGGAGCTGCTCGCTGGTGGAGCGATGAACAGGAAGAAGACGGGATCAGACTTTTAACTTTACAGCTGCATGAAAAACACCAGAAACAGAAAATATATTGATGAACAAAGAGCAGAGTAATCACAGCTCTCCTCCCTGACACTCTCAAAAGGAACATAGTAGATATGTATATCTAGAAATACGCTGTATCTGTGTATATTTATGCATAATCAAGCACAATGTGAACAACATAACAGAAACATCATAATGTATATTATTATACAGTAGGGCAGTGTAGTGTAGCAGCTTCTAAACACTTTTATTAAACGTCTGCTTTTAGACAAACTGAACTTTCAGGTCAAATGAAAACTACGTCCTGTATGGAAGTTCACTGATGACTAAAGATTTGAGGGAGCACAAAACAAATTCTGAGCCATCTGCTTCATGACAAAGAAGATAAGAAAGATAAACCAGACTCCATACAGACTTCTGTCTATTCTAAGACTGCAACTAATGATTATTTTTATTATCGATTAATTATTTTCTCTATTAATCGTTTAGCCCATAAAATGTAAAAAAAAAATGGCGTTCCCAGTTTCTCAGGTGAGGTCTTCAGATGTGCTTGTTTTAAAACCTGAAGAGATTTAATTTACAGTCATATTGACAAAGAAAAACTACAAATCGTCACATTTAAGAAGCTGGAACCAGATAATTTGCACCTAAACAATTAATGAATCCATCATCAAAATAGTTGATTCTATTTCTAGTTCAGTCGACTAATCGCTGCATCTCTGCTGTTTGTTGTTTTGTACAAAAGGAAACACACTCGAATTTGTCTGTTGTTCAGGCTTCAATAGAAGTGAACGGGAAACAAGTATTAATAAGACAAAGTGTCACTTTACTGTTGATTCAAAGCTCTTCGGCCAATCAGAGCTGCCCAAAATCTTCAAACAGCAGTCAAAACTAGAAAAAACCCAAAATATCAAGAAACTAGCTTTTTTAAATGGAGTCTGGTGTGTCCAAGGTGCTCAGTGTAGAAACATAAAATATTCACCAAACAAAACATCACAAATAAGGTTTATAAATGTCAGCGAGTTGTTTATTAATGTGGTATAAATCAATAACAAGCAGATTTCATTCATTCATTCATTTTAGAGTTTAATGAAGTCCAGGTCCAGGTTCACTGCAGGTTTCAAAATGCATTCTGGGAAATCAATGACACACGGTGGGTTCATCAATTACCACCAAAACAGATCTCAGCTGAAGATTTGATAATGTCAGAGAGTCAGGGGGCGGAGCTTCATCACTGATTGACAGCACACAGGTATTAAAGTGTTTGTTGTGTTTGCAGGATGTCAGCAGGGTGGCGACCTGTCGAACGGCGGCGAGCACTGTGGTCCAGGCCGGGGGCGGAGCCTGGACGGATTAATGACTGCTGTACAAACTTCCTGTCTATGCAACAGATCGCCATGGAGACGCTGAGGTGTCACGCTGTCGCAGGATGAATGATTGGACACAAACTTTGCTTTACCTTGAACAGCTGAGACGTTTACTGACTTCCTGTTTCCTGTTGAAAGCTTTGCAGAAGCTGACTGTTGTTTCACTTTGTCTCCTTTCAGCCTGTTCAATATTCTTTCCAATCACCCATCAGTTTCTACATTGATTTTATTGAACCTTGCTGTCCTGAAGCAGTTTCACACTGTGTCATGGCGGTGCGTTCAGGGACATTCGAGATCTGACAGAGAAACGCTTTGTGATGCGAGAAAAAAACAAATATCCATTTTACAAACAATTATTTTCATTATTGATTCATCTTCTGCTGATATTCTCTATTAATTGATTGATCGTTTCGTCTATAAAGCGTCAGAAAACAGTAAAATTTCTTGTTATAATTTCATTCAGTCCAAACCCCGAGATTCAGTGAACAGTCGTGTTCGACAAAGAAGCAGCAGCAAATATTTTGGTATTTCTGTTAAAGAAATTACTAAAACGATTATTCGATTATCATAACAGTTGGCAGTTGATTTGATGTTGATCGACTAATCGATTAATCGTTGCAGCTGTAGTTTATTTTTCATCTTGATCTTCTGGTTTTGATTCACTAACAGGAGTCCCTGAACGTTGCATTCACGGACTCTTTAATGAAGTGAAGTCCTTTAATCTGCGTCAGGATTTAAAACAGCTGCAGGTTAAAAGTGATCAGATTATTGAACAGCAGATCAATAATGAGAGCAGTAAGACTTGTATCAGTTTCATCATGAGTGTGTGTTCAGCCTGACGGCTCCATGGATCAATATCAGGATCTGTGTTATGAGTGTTGTTCTCTCAGCTGATAGACGCGATGGGGGCTGTTGAACAGAATCAATACAAACTGATGGGTGATTTGGAAAGTGATCAGCAGGGATCAAACTTAATTGAACTCAAAGGCCCCGTTTACACCTGACACTTAAATCCAGTCTGAGTCTGGATCACAGAGAGCAGAGTGAGAGAGTGTGAGGACGTCCCAGCATGCACTGGGCTCAGCAGTGCCACCTGGAGTCTGTGAAGACAGCTGATATTTATTGATCCTCCTCACATCAGTTTTCCTGATCGGTAAATCAGTGAACGACATGAATATCAGCAGGTGCTGATCAGTCACCAATGATTCAATCTGTATCTTGTGTCAAACAGACAGATAACACAGAGAGGCAGCATCCACAGGTGTAGACACTCACCTGTCGGGTGTAGACGGGGTCAAAGTGTGAATGGATTTCTGTTTTTATTGTATTTTGACTTATGACGTTTAGAACAAACTCACAGCCTGAAGCAGAAGAACAACTTTTAGAAGCTTTTATCTAATGTGGGGGGCTAGTTTGGGATTGGGGTGGGGGGGTGAACGTCTTCATGAGATCAATAAAGCGGAGGAGTTTCTACAATGTTTTCTTTGTCCTGATTTATCTTTAAAGTTTAGAGTTGAACTTCTGTTAAACGTCCCAACTCGACCTTCTGTTCATTTCACCTGCTGGAGAGTAACAAAGTACATTTACTCAAGTACTCAAAGTACTCCAAGTACTCAAGCAAAGTACAAGTCAGATAAGATCAATAAAACTTTATTTGTCCAGAGGGAAGTGGTTGTGCAGCCGCCGCTCGTCCGGTGCTTTTTTTACTGCATCACATTTATCTGACTTTTCAGATTCAGATGTGAATCCAAAAAAACAGGATAAATGTATTAAAGACTCTGCGTCGTTAAAGATTAAACCATATATATATATATATAAGGTTTAATATATATATATATAAGGTTTAATATATGTATATAAGGTTTAATATACATATATATATATATATATATATAAGGTTTAATATACATATATATAAGGTTTAATATATGTAAGGTTTAATATATATATATATATATATATATATAAGGTTTAATATACATATATATAAGGTTTAATATATATATAAGGTTTAATATATATATAAGGTTTAATATACATATATATAAGGTTTAATATATATATAAGGTTTAATATATATATAAGGTTTAATATACATATATATAAGGTTTAATATATATATAAGGTTTAATATATATATAAGGTTTAATATACATATATATAAGGTTTAATATATATATAAGGTTTAATATATATATAAGGTTTAATATACATATATATAAGGTTTAATATATATATAAGGTTTAATATATATATAAGGTTTAATATACATATATATAAGGTTTAATATATATATAAGGTTTAATATATATATAAGGTTTAATATACATATATATAAGGTTTAATATATATATAAGGTTTAATATATATATAAGGTTTAATATACATATATA
>VMKM01003231.1:0-40000 GCA_008360985.2 Macquaria ambigua | reverse complement strand
TTGGGCGTCTTTGTGTTGCTTCTCAGCCTGTCACAGCTGCTTGGAAAGCCTCTTTCTCCTCGCTGTCTTTGCTAAGTATAAAAGAATAGCTGTGGTAGTCTTAGTCAGCCCTCTGAGACGCACACAGCCACACAGGCCCATCTATTACCGGCAGAAAAGCTCCTGTGGGTCTGGACACGACTCAGACTCTGTTTCCTGTGTTAGTTGATGCAGTTTTAGATTAAAAAGCCTTGTTTCGGCTTGTTGATAGTGATTTTACATCGATGCTGGTGTGGCCTCAGATCTATTTAGCTCAGTGGCTCTGAGTGGTTTTTCATCCTCGGCCTTAAATTGAGCAAATTAACTGTCACCACAGGACGGACTTCTTTAAACATAGATTTAAGCTCAATACTTGTTCCTGTCTTTTCATCTTCAAACATATTATATTACTGGCTGTGGATTTGAAGGATGAATTCCTTGTACAAAGACAACTTAAGAGTTCTCCTTATTGGAGAAGGAGCATCTCTCCATAACCACAAAGTCAGAGGATCACCAGAGTTATTACAGTTCATCCTGACTGGAACATGAATGGTGAACCACATTTCATTGCAATTCAACCAATAGCTGTTGAGATATTTCAGTAAAAACCACAAATGTCAACCTCGTGTTGGATCACCAAAGTCAGCAGGATTCATCCTCTGGGAACCACGAATGTCTGTACAAAATTTTGCGCCAATCCGTCACGTAAATGTTGAGAATTTTCACAGAATAAGTGAAAACTTTGACCTGCTGGTGGCGCTAGAGGAAAAGTCAGAGGATCACCAAAGTCACTCAGATACATCCTCTGGGCGCCGAAGTTCCATCCAACAGTTGTTGAGATGTTTCTGGACCAGAGTGGTGGACGACAGGCTGACGGACATTGCTGACCATAGAGCTGCGCTGCTTGCATGGCTCAAAATCATATAACCTGTACTGCTCACTTTCACTTTAACTCTGTCATTAATGTGTAAATCCAATATGACTCTGCACCACTAATTGTCTATTACTTCCACTATTTTATTCCACCAAACTCAAGGTCAGATCCGCTCGTACGCAGCCCGATCTTTACATCTGTCTGAGGTTTTTATCCAAACACAGTGTCCAGCCTGTGGTGGGATCTCAGATGAAAAGCGCCGACACAGACAGGCTTTTCTGCCCGTTACAGATGAACCTGCGTGACTCTGCAGGTCTCAAGGGGCCGCCGTAGTCAGTCGTTTTTCTTTCAGTACTCCAACACGGTGCTCCTGAAACTGTGGGTGGTCACCCAACATCAAATGCAGGCCTGCACCTGGGGGCATGGTGTGATGCAGCAGCAACACCAGTTTCCCAATTAAAAAAAAAACATAAAAAGAAGCATAACTACACAACAATTAGAACAAAACGCTTCATGTTCCAGATGAAGAAATTATTAAAAGAAATTATTAAATTTTTAGGATAACATTTAAATAAACTTCCTGTATTTTTGATAAACTCAAGACAGTTTCACTAGTGGGATAAACACAGCTTATCGAAATACAATCTACTGAGAATCTAAAATTCAATTACACCTATTTATGTATGTGATACAGTGGATAATACGTGTTTTAACATATATTTAGCCATGTTAGCAGCGTGGCTTTGGTCCAGACTGAAACATCTCAACAACTACTGGATGGATTGTCATGAAAGTTGGTTCAGACATTCATGTTCCCCGAGGATGAATTATAATAACCAAACATTATGACCAAATACCTGCAGAACTACAGACATTCCCATCAGCCTCAGCTGCACTACTGTACTACTGTACTGTTAATTAGCTAATGTTAGCATGCTAACACGCTACACTAAGACGGTGAACATGGTGAACATTATACCTACTGAACATCAACATGTTAGCATGTTAGCATGCTGATGTTAGCATTTAGCTCACAGAGCTGCTAGCATGGCTGCAGACTTCTCTGTCTTGTTATGTAATGTAGAATAAGTTTGGTGAACATTTAAAAAATAGCATTGATGTGATCTCTTCTGTTATTATCATTCTGAAAATCATTTTGTGTCCTGTTGAGAGAGAAACCAGGTCTTTCCTCAGAGACCCACTGCTTCACAGCCTCATTTATTATGCCAAAATCTGCTGTGATGCTCTTCAGATTTCACTTTAAATTGAATCTTTTTATTGTGTGTCTTTAAATGCAAACATTTAACAAAATGCTCATAAAATGAAAAAATGCTTAGGTCACACTGTTGTCATTAAAGCTGCAGTAACTTTCTGCATGTTCAAACTACAGTAACTGTTGTGTCTGTGAGGTTTCTGCAGCTTCCAGCTAATGCGAACACTAAAATATTATTTACTGAAGTAATTAACTCAGACGACACCGCTGCAACTTGACCCAATCAACATGTCTCAGGAGCAGAATGTGCAGCAGAAATGGCCACACATTAACTTGAGCAATGATCACTGTGAGCTCCTGGAGGTGATTTGTTGAAGCAGGTGATTCTTTGGCACGGAGAGAAAACTACAGCAGTAAAAAGCTACTGTGGAATTTATAATACATTATGTTTTCAAATGATTCTCAGTCAGAGGTATAAAATAGTAGAGAGAGGTCACGAGAGCCCCACAAGTGCCGGCGGACCGGATGATGCTCGTTGCTATGGATACCACTCAACGCTGTAACCATGTCATCTCGTGCCACTTAATTACAGTTCAGTATATGTCTGCCTGATGAAGTCGCCTCTGCTGGCATTTCTATACATGAAAACAATGAGCATGCAGTACTACTGTGTACTCTGGTTTTAGCTAATATTAGGCAGAGGTGGAAGAAGTATTCTTTACTGAAGTAAAAGTACCAATACAACAATGTACAAATACAAATAAATTACACGTAACAGCTTCATGTTAAACTATCAGCAGTAAAAGTACACAAGTATTCTCAGCTTCATGTAGTAGAAGTAGTGGTTGTACAGTAACGTCCTCTGTGACTGACATATTAAATAAACGTGTACTTGTTGTACTTGTTATAGTTCCATATATTTCTGCAGTAGCACCAAGCAGTATCTGTTGCAGCCTCTCCGGCTGACAGTAGTAGTTCAGTAGTATTTCTTCTGCCAACGCAGTACACATCAGGTGTCCTCTCGGTGTCAGGGACTTCAGGACTCGTGGAGCAGGGCCAGTCAGATCTCCCTCAGACTTTTGGGTAAAGAAGTTTTTTAGAGGGGAAGCAGGATTGATGTTTTGCCAACTCAGTCAAGGAGGGTTCAGAGAGACTGTCCCAGCATGCACTGCACGTCTGACCTGCTGCTCCGCTGGAAAACTCACATTTATTTTGGACTTGAGCAGTGAAACACCTGAGTGTCAGACACCTGGTTCCCCACTGGTGCTTTGGATTTCACTAGTTTTGTCTTTGAACTCTGACTCTGCCCTGTGTCATGTCTCCGATATGCTAACAGCAGTGTAGCCTAGCAGTGACCTGTGCTGTAATGAATCAGAATAGATCCAGAACGGATCTATAACGGATAACGGATTTAATGATTAAGAACTATTTTCTTTCCTTCCCACAGAACAGTATTGCACCTGTGTGTCTGTGATACAGCCAGCAGCAGACAACAGGATTTACAGTCAATAAAACATTTCTCTCCAAGCTCTTTGAGAAAAGACATCTGTTTTCTAAACCGCGTGAACATGAAGGCGATTTCCCGGCACGTATGAACAACGGCGCTCTGTTCTTTGGTTTCTATTTTAACTTGCAGCAGTGCTTCCTCCTCCTCCCACTCTCGATCTGCCTGTGACTTCGCCTTAGCTGTCACTGTTGTCACCACTTCCAAACGCTGCACACAGACTGCAGCCTGCATACAAATGCTACATGTTTACTCTCTTACCTCCTGCCTCCCTCCCCTACTAAAGAAACGAAGTAAACTTATTTAAAACAAGCAGTGAGAAGCGTGACAACAGGAGTGTGTGTTTGGCGCCCAACAGGTGGTGAGAGACTAACTCTCACATCACTGATATGATGAGGTAGAGATGATGGCGTTACTGTAGGCAGACAAAGCAGCCGTGTAATTATTGTGGGTGCATATTGATGTAGATGTGCCCGGCATGATTGCAGCTGAGGAGACAATAAACAGTTCTGAGTGTGGCATTAACCTGTATCAACACAGTGTTATTATAGTCTTTAAATCCAGGTTTATTTTGTAGTGCTTTTACACAAAATGATAGATCTGTTCAGTAGCTTTCCTCCCGCTGGTAACTGTTATAAAACCAGACTCCAGCCATGCTAGCAGCTTGAAAGTAGCTAAAAAAAATACTTGTAATATCTCAGCAGCAAAGCAGCAGACTGGCTAGATTAATAGATAAATAAATCATTATGACATTAAATAGAGGACATCTGAATATTTGCTGGAGAAAGCAAAACTAAAGTAGAAAATAAACATGCAGTTTGCTTATAACAAGAATTCATTTTCCACTTGCAAGTAATACACGTTTTATACCACTTTATACCGATTCTCAAAATCTGTTTTATTCACTAATTGATTTATATTTTCAGAATATGTGAACACTCCAACTTTACTTTTATGGGTATTTGTTTCCTATGTTTTTGTAATCACTGTTAGTTAATCAGGATAATAGCGCTCTAATTGACATGTTGATGAATACGTTGAATCTTGAGCAATTTTCAGGGGAGTGTGGTCTTAATTTTGAAAAATGTAAAATGCTACATAGCATCTTCTAAGATCAAACCACAGTAGGGAGTGCATATAAATATTCCTCTGGCTGAAGAATAATCATGATAAAGCAGGGTGGCATTACGCGTAAGGTAAACTCTCTTGGTTCAGCAAGTATCATCTACCAGGCTCCAGGCTGACTGTGACCTCTGACCTCTAACCTCAATGTATCAGTATCTTTAAGTAAACGTGAGTAAACACATAAGAAAACCACATCAAGAGTTTGCAGCCATGCTAGCAGCTCTGTGAGGCTGTATTAGACACAACGGTGCTTAGAGCTAAATGCTAACATGCTCACAGTGACAATGCTAACATGCTGATGTTTAGCAGGTATAATGTTCACCATGTTCACCATCTTAGTTTAGCACATTAGCATGCTAACATTAGCTAGTTAGCAGTAAACACAGAGTCCAGCTGAGGCTGATGGGAATGTCTTTAGTTCTGCAGGTATTTGGTCATAAACCAAAGTGTTGGACACATTAACATGTTGACCTGATGATGGCGCTAGATGAAAAGTCAGAGGATCACCAAAGTTATTACAGTTCATCCTGAGGGGAACATGAAGGATGAACCACACTTCATCACAATCCATCCCATAATAGCTGTTGAGATATTTCAGTCTGGAACAAAGTAGTGGACTGACAGACCGAATGACACTAGCATCCATAGAGCCGTGCTGCTACCATGCCTAAAAAGTACTCTGCTCTGGAAACACTGGTTACATAAATAGCTTTAAAAGCAGCATAATGAACCCGGGATGAGAAGAATAAAGGGGTGAAATTATAATGACATCACTGTATAATGAGAGAACAAGACAAAAAAAAAACACGGGCTTCAAACACGGATGTACTGACTCATAGAAATAATGAAATCATTAATTAGACCATGTAGCCAGGTTCTGTCCCAGATGATTATTCTGCAAATCTGTTGGGACTAAAAAAAACCAATGGCTTCTGTGGCGTCCTTTTATGCTTTGTTCTTTGTCTTACATGCAGATTCAGCCGCTGTAGTGGTCCCACCGTCCTCACTGGGTGCACACTGAATCACTGCTGCACTGCTGGAGAGGAAATGTTTGCAAAATTCAGAAAAGATTATTCACTCCTCATCTGTCAGAAGGCAAAGGAAATCTACAGCCCTCTATGGCTCAGTAGTACCAGCTCTACCTCTCTGAAGATGATGATGATGATGATGATGATGATGATGAAGGCTGTGGTCATGAGATGGCTCTGTGATGTTGATTAGTAGTCACAAAAGAGACTACAACAGTGCAGCTTTTTTATGGTTGTGGGAGTAGTTCACAGTGTTTCTTTGGGTTTATCAGTTCAGGAAGTCATCTCACCATGAAGAAGTGAAAAGTAGAGCATCTTTGTACCTTGGGCAAAAGAGCTCCAGTGAATCAGTCAAGCAGTCTGAGCAGCACTGACAGTCTGAGAGCTGAAATGTTGGCTGCTTTTATTCGTCCGTTTGTGAACCCAAGCACCTTTTAGCTATGCTAGCAGCATGGCTACAGGGACAGCAATGTCTGTCTGTCGGTCGGTTGGTTCACCACGTCCAGGCTGGAATATTTCAACATCTACTTGATTGATTGCCATGAAATTGTGTTCAGACATTCATGTTACCCAGAGGAGGAAAGCTACTGACTTTGGTGATCCTCTGACTTTTCTTCTAGCGCCATCATCAGGTCAACATGTTAATGTGTCCAACACTTTGGTTTATGACCAAATACCTGCAGAACTAAAGACATTCCCATCAGCCTCAGCTGCACTCTGTGTTTACTGCTAACTAGCTAATGTTAGCATGCTAACACGCTAAACTAAGATGGTGAACATGGTAAACATTATACCTGCTAAACATCAGCAATAATTCGGATACTTCCGTTAGTACACTTACATGCAGTACACTGTGTACACTATGTACCTACTTGTGTAGTACGTTAATTCTGACAGGGTAATGTTGTCTCAAATCGAACACGGCTGTTGTGCACTTACCGGAATGGTGAATTGGAGCCGGGCGGAGCATTATCAACAACATTTTACCACAATTGCTGCACGCCGAAATATCTGCTGTATATCTGCCGTAAATATCTATCTTGCTCACTTGACTTCAGTTCAATGTTATTAAAATGAACGTGCTTTTACTTTTAGCTGTAACAATTAAAACCATGGCCACCATTTTCATACGTTGGTGGTCCCTCCCCTTCTGCTACGTAGCCAAGATGGCGACCGTTGAGGGTGAGAAGTGTGCAGCGTTCCACACTCAACTTTCTGACCGTTATGAGTACATCATCCAGGCACTGCATTTTACCATAACTGTCAGTGTGAACGCACTTATGCACTCAAAATAACAAGTGGAAGTACGGAAGTATGCAATTTGAGACACAGCATTAGTCTTGTTTGCTTTAAGGGCATGAAAATGGCTCCAGGTTTCAGGATCTTGTTCGTGTTAACATGCTGAAATAATTAAAGAATCATTTCAAGGTGTTCCATCATTTTCAAACTCTATTTTTGCTCTGCATTTCAACAAACACAAAATCTGGATTTGTCCTGTGTTGTTCTCTCTCCCTGTCAGGCTTCTCAGTGTTTCTTCCCTTTATCTCCCACATAAACACACCATCAACCTTTGTCTGCTCTCTCTTCTCTCCTCTCTTTTTTCTAACAAATGCACACTTCACATAACCTCACTTTGTCTAGTCTCTTTTCTTCTGCTCATTAATGTCATAAACAGGGGCACTGGGACCGCTTGTCAGCCTGTCATCGCCTTTGTCTTCCTCGTAACAAGGATCCCCCCGCAGAGGGAAGCTGCCAGAAATCGTTACAGCCTTCTGATCGCTCGGCTCAATTCTCCAAGTGTTAGCTGATGACGCATAATGACAGTAATGAATGAGGCATCTCTCACTCTTCACTTTCTGTCTTAAACATATGCATACATACACACACTCAGCGTTCCCTCTCAGGCTGAGATCAATAGCGACCGCGGCGTCCCTGCAGACTGACTCCATTCTCACTCTGACATTCATCAAGCTCAAGTCGAAACCATTAATTTGTTTCAGCATTAATTCAAAATGAGAGAAAATCACGGGGCTGAGCGATGCGTCCAGCCGTGTGAGGGCCTCGAGTCACGGCGGGCTGTCGGCGCGCTTTAAGGGAAGATTATTACTTACATCTTTATTTTCTTCTTTTTGTCAAAAGGTCACTTGTTCCAAAGGTTCTCTTCATAATTGATATTTCCTGTCTTAGTATAAAGATATTGATTGTGGCAGTGATAAGTGACTCACTCTCTTTTGAAGCATTAGTTTCCTTCTAAACTTAACGCAAATTTTATGCGAATTTCCGGGAAATCTGCAGATGAAAATGTGCAGAAACGCTTGTAGGTTAAGTAAGTAAAAAAACAGTGTGGTTCACTTGATGTCTACATAAGGATGGTTAAAAATCAATTGTTTATCAATCAATGTTGTTTATTCAATATTTCTGTTTTTTAAATTCAATTCAGTTTTATTTATATAGCGCCATATCATAACAAAGTTATCTCAGGGCACTTTTTCATATAGAGCAGGTCTAGACCGACTCTTTACATTTACAGAGACCCAACAGTTCCCACCATGAGCAGCACCAGGAGACAGTGGCAAGGAAAAACTCCCTTTAACAGGCAGTTTTTTAGCAACCTTTAACACACACCATTTCTCAGACGCCCTACACAACACAGCACATTCCCACTTCTAGCATAGACGGGAAGTTAAGAGACAAATTCCGAACATGGGAGAAGTTTGCCTTCAGGAAGTCAGGTGATGTAAAGAGCAACATGTCTGTAAAGCGAGGAGCTTGGGATGGATGGATGGATGGGTCAAACACCGGACTTTCACCCAGGAGGCCGCTGTCCGTGTCCAGTGTGACACCAAAAGTCACCGTTCACTTATTATTTTAACCCAAACTATGATCTTTTCCTAAAACCTAACCAAACTGAGGCAGTTTCACAACGTTAACCACATGTTAGAAAACCCTGCAGGGAAACTTCTCCCACGTGCTCAAACTACGGAGTCAGAGAACTTCCTCGTTGCTGAAAAGCACAAAGTCGATATGACGTGATGGCTACTCACATATTTTATAGACCATTTGCAAACCAAAAGACCATTTCACGCGCAGGGATTTAAAGTGAAGTGAATGAATTGTGTTAAATCTTCTTTGTATTCAGGCGGTCACTAATCTGCTGAGGAGCCTGCAGTGCAGCTCATTTAGTGCAGAATGACATTAAAGGGTAACAGCACTGTTTTTGGTCAGTGGGGGTCTTTCCCCCTTTTCCTTTACACTACTTCAGTGGTGGAATGTGATGTACCCCATTACTGTATTTAAGTGTATTTTTGATGCTACTTCATACTTCTACTGCACTGCATTTCAGAGGGAAATACTGTACTTTTTACTCCACTACATTTATTTCACAGGTTTTATTATTAGTTACAGGATTTCATACATGAAACAGATGACGACGCCACCCAATAATATATGAAGTTGTTAAAATTAGCTCTACCTTGAGTAAACAGTTAATGTTGCTTACGTGTTCATGAATCACTAATAATATTCCAGTAATATGTTTTGGGCCATTTTGTATAATTAATACTTTTTCTTTTGATACTTAAAGTTAATTTTGCTGCATGAATAACTGTCCAAAAAATCTTCCTGAACATCACCTAATTACACATTTCTAGGTTTGACGCTATGAAGTGTGTTTTTAAAAACCACAGAAAACCAGCCTGTTTATTCAGACCTGCCTTTCCTCACCTGTCCACCATGTCACCCTGTGTTCCTCATCAGCTTGTCACCTGACGCTGCTTCTGCCAGCACACCTGCCTGACCTTCCCTCATCAGCTCGAGTAGATACACCAACCAGCTTCTCTTTCACCTCTGCAGGATTATCTCAGGCCTTGTTCAGACTGCCAGCCCAAATCTGTTTTTTGGCACATCCAGATTGAGAGTCTGAAAGTCTGGAGAGCAAGAAACACATGAAAGGCACAAGCCACATTTGGAGATGGTTTGAAATGTGATTACAATATGCGTCTCAATTGGATTTAAAGTGTCTTTTGCGTCAGTTGCAACGTGACACACAACAACACACAGCAGAAGTGCATCAGAGCGGCTGTATACCAGCCTCCTCCTCCTCCTCCGAGTTCTGCACCGCGACTGTTTGGAGGGCGAGATGATGGATCTCCATTTCTCATGCTTCCGTGTTGGAAAGCAGCGTCACCAGCGTACGTAGTTGCTGACGCCTACGTCGTTACCACAGCAACCCATGCAGGTAGGTTGGTGATGTCTGGACACACAAATTCAATCTGATCACTTGCAAATAACAGAGCTGACAGTCTGTCTGAAAGACCTGATTTGAGAAACAGATCTGATTTGCCTGCAGTCTGAACAAAGCCTTCGTTGCTTCATGGTCGAGTGGTTTTCTCTCTGAATTCATACAGTAACCACTAACTACAGCTGACTAAAAAGTACAATGTTTGCCTCTGAAATGTAGCAGAGTGGTAGTTTTAATCCAAAATACTCATAAGTACTTCAATACACAGTACTTGAGTGAGTTACTTTCCACCACTAACCATAGTGTGTATGTGTTTCCCTGCCCCACAAACAATGCCATTACATTAATGATGCCTGAACACACAAATCCCATCTGATCACTTTCAGATAATAATGCGGCCAGATTACAGAAACAACAGATTTGCCTTCAGTCTGGATATAAAATCATCACTCCAAAGCTTTCCAGAGCAGGCGTGTACAGCTCCTGCCTTCACCCAAAACTTGCAAATGGGCAGGATTATCTTTTGGCAGAGAACACAACACAATCGCCCAAGTCTCTGCAAATTATTGACTGCATAAAAACGTGGCAGAAGGCCTTCAACAGTCACACAAACAGGGCCCCACGAGCGCAGGCAGTACGCTACCAGACTTGGCCCAAATTGAATTAACCTGGAGGAAAATGGTTTGATTATAAACTCATTAAATCAGATTTTAATGAAGTAAGCGCAATCAATTTGTTTGACATTGATTTTCTTTCCATTGGAGCACAGTCTCGGTGAGTTCCCACCTGAGCTCCGAGCTCCCTGCATGTTGACTGACAAACAATAGTGTGACTCTCTAATCAACGGGCCGAACCGGCACTATGCTTTAATGTGTGCTGAATGAATGGAGGAGAACAATGCGTTCCTAATTGAACATCCAAGAGTCAGACCATGCACTGAATTTCCCTGACAAATACAAGGTTCATTTGCTGCTGTTTAACACCAGCGATGGGATGCGGCGCTGCCTGTGCATGAATGTGTGTTTTTGTCTGTGCGTGCAAGTGTGTGTGTGTTCTTGTACGTCCGACTGCGAGTTTCCACATGTGCGCACACAAACACACAGAGGCACTTAGGGAAATGAGGAGGGAAGAGAAGCAGTGAAGCAGGAGAAAGTGACTGTATAAACATGAAACAAGTGAGAGAAGGAGGGAGCTGGGACGAGACGTTCATGCACTTTTCTCCCCACACAGACACAAACACACACACTCTCTCTGGTAACACTGTGTGTGCTGTGGCACAAAGCCCTGTGATTGGAAGCAGAACAGACAAACCACCTGAGTTGCACATATGACGTATGACAGCTTCCTAAAGAAGCTGAAAAACAGTCCTTGAATGGTGAGGTCACGTTCGCACCTGTAGCTTCATTTGGTCGGCACCAAGGGAAGAAATGATCTATTTCACACCTGACCAGTTTACTGTATTTCCTCAAATAAAATCCTGTAGTCAAGTAAAAGCCGGGTCTCCTGTAACGGCCGGGGGTGTGGTCAACATGAACAAATAAAGGCCGGCGCTCAATACAGGCCTGGAAAAAACCAGGTGGACAACTGTGTGTTGTAGTAACGTACAAGCGCCACAAGATGGCAGCAGCTACATTTCAGGTGCCGTACGGGATCCTTTCAAGTCACTGCGTTTTCCACAACACGTTTCCTGCAAATGTTTCACAATAAAAGTCTTGTTAAGAAATGAACGGTAAAGGATTTCTGTTCACTGAAACTCTAGAGGGCTTTTAATTTGAAACAGATACAGGAAGTGTTGAGTAACAGCGTGATGCCGTAACTTTAACAGGGCAAACAGGAGCGGATCAAAACGAGGCTTCGTACTAAAATATGACCAATTATACTAATACAAGCCTGCTTCAGATAAAGGCCTGGTACCTTCTGCAGGTCAGGTAAATATTTGAGGAAATTTGTTTGGTAGTTTGCCCTTTTAGTTTGGTCCATTTGGGCTTCAATTCAAAAGCTAAACAACTATTAAATCCATCTGCTGATTGTCAGCTGTTAACAAAGTGATGTCATGGTAAGCGATCTGCATATGGGGCGTATATATTTATGCAAATAATTTGGTAGCCATGGTAACCCGTATCTGCATCATATCGCAAGTGCAGGGATTTTCCCTGATACATCAGAAGGTGCTGTGCTTGTGTCCTGCTCTCCGACATTAAGACGCCTTTAACCCTGTCTCTCTCTCTCTCTGTCTGTCTGTCTGTCTGTCGTGTTTTCTACATGTGGTTGAATTGCAGTCTGAAAATACTGTAACAGACTGTTAGTGTTTAACTGTTACGAGTGTTACTGAGCTAAGAGATGGGATTTCAGCGAAGGTAAAAAGGACCGTTTATTGCAGTTACTCAGTTTTCCAGGATGTCAGTGAACGTGTTATATGCTTAGAAGCTAGTTCAGCTAGTTAGGGAGAGTTAGGGAGGATGTTGTTGTTCCTGCTAGTTTTGGGGGAGTGGGAGTTGTCTATAAGCGGGAGTTGGAAGTGCGATGCTAGCGCAGAGAGCACAGGTTTTGTTCTGGCCACGCCCCCACAGTAGCCTGTGTACTGCTTGCTAATAAAGTGATAGCGAAACATGCTAACGTCTCATAGCTTTCTCACTGAGGGACGCTACATAATGCTCTTAATCAGTTATATCTTGGCGAGCTCTTTGTGACACTAGACAGGATCAATAAACTCATCAGGGTGTTTTTTTTTTTACTTTTAATGCTTTATTATGAAGTTATTTCCACACATGCAGCATTTCTGTTTCCAGTTCAGATCTTTACAGGAAAACTAAACAAACAGCACAAACAAGGAGTTAATGAAAAAGAAATGAAGATAATAATAATCACATTAAATTAATGAATTCATAATTTAAAGAATTAATAAAAATCCCGGTGTTGCCCAGGATGTAGTTCCCGATGCAGTTAGCCATGATGGCTGATTCAGACGGCTTCTTTCTGTGTTTACTTTCGGACTCAGAGACAAAGGTTTGAAATGACTCGTACAAATTGTAAGAATCATGTCCATTTAGAAAGCTCGTTTCCCCGAATCTCTGCAACTGAGGTGGAGAGTGCAGAGTCAGCAGCACCCATAGAGTCATAATGGACACATTTATGGGAAATAACCCGGAATCATCCTTTAATGGTTTTATTTCATGTTTCATTTTTTCGAGAGAAAAGGCTTCAGGATGAGGATTCTCTTCTCTTTGGACTAACAGTATCTCAGAACAACGTTCCCAACAGACTCGTCTGAAAGTGTTCTGGATCTTCAAAAAGTCTCTTGTTGCCTAAATAATTAAAACCAGAACATCAGCGATCATCTCCTTCATCTATAAGTTACTATAAACACTGTTAAATATTCACCACTCCCCTTTTAATACGCTGTCCACTTGAAATGATGAAAAAGTGTATTTCAGTGAGGCGGCTAAAAAAAGTACATTTTGTAAAGCAGCTCTTGGCAGTGAACAGCTAAAGATACAAACAATGTAATGAATCATATCTAATAGTATTCATGGTATGTTTATGTATAAAGTCCAAAAACTATACTCGTATTTTTACTGTAAAAGAAACAGTCTCTTCTTCTTGATGTTGGACAGAAGTGAATAATTCAATTTCAAAAGGCTTCACATCCAATCTAAGAGAAGAATCTTTTTCTGACATTCAGAGTCTCTAATGTATTAACTATCCAGCCTGTAAAAGTGCTTCTTTCAACCAGGGACGTCCACTAAATGACCTGCACAAATCAATTCCTTTGTATTAACACAGGTGTGACATTTTCCAGGAGTGGATGTCTCATTTTGGAACAAAAGGTCATGTGGGTGGGATTGTGGAGGCCCACCACTGAGAACAGTGTGCTCATCATTACTGAGTGAATTTAAAAGTTAGTTTTAATTGTTTGATCACAGAGAAAAGTCAAGTTACTGAAGAATCATTGAATAAGTCCACAGAGCAGCTCATATGAGACAGGAGTAATCAGGGTTTGTACAGCTTTTTAAGAGTAAAATTCAAGCACTTTCAAGGTATATAAACCAAAAATGTCCAGACTCTCGATGCCTTTATCATCACATCTAAATAGTTTCTATAAATTTCAGGAGACAACAAACAAACTAATATGACGACGGGATCGTTTCGTTTCAAATATTAAAAGATGTTTAGTTTCCATGAGTGATTGTGTCGATGATGAAACACCAGATTATGTTGAAAAATCAAACATTTTTCAAGGACTATATTCATATTCAAGCATATTCCCATAACCATGAAAACATATCGGTTAAAATTAAGCATTTTCCAAACTTTGAAGACTTTGTACGAACCCTGAGAAGAGAATTAAAGGACTGGACACATGTTAGCATGCTGATGTTAGCATGTAGCTCAAGGCACCGCTGTGTCTCAGTACAGCCTCACAGAGCTGCTAGCACGGCTGCAGACTCTCCGTCTCTGGAGTGAAATGGTCAGTCAGCAGCCTCATCGTGACAGGGAACAGGGCACGAGAACTTCCCCTAAATAAAAGAATCTAAAATTGGCTCAACTTTGATTTAAATCTACTCTAAACTAATAAGTAATCCACAAATCTGACCAGGCATTCTTGATTTGTCAGAGCACGATTTTTGAGGCAAACTGCATCAGGTGGTGGAAACAGGTTTTAATGAAGAAGCAGGCCAGAACAATAGAGATGCTTAAAGCCTGAAGTAACATTTATCAGGAATGCTATTAGCTATTGATGTAATCCCTTTAACGTTTGTGTTTGACATTTTAGAGTAGGCTATCTTGACCATGATGAGGTATGGACACGGTTTCAGCAGCACTCTGTCCAGCGTACACACGTTAACGTTCCCTGCAGCTTATATGTTGCATGTGTACTGCAGTATGCTAGTTGTGTATGCTGCTCTGTTTACAGTCCTGCTACTGTGTGAATTTCCCTTTAGGGACAATTAAGTTTGAACTTGGACTTATCTTGTTATCCCGTGTTTTCATTAGGTCTATTGGCTCGGCACCAGGTGGCCTCGTTAAAGAGCTCATAGTAACGCTGTGATGTGAGATTCAACAGACGGTCTGTGTCTCTGCTGCAAGCAAGTGAATGCAGAGTGGATGCAAATGTGTGAGCAGTTGTTTTAGGACAGAGAGCTCAGACGTGAGATTTGGTTTTGCATGTGGAGGTGTCCATCATTAGAAACTGTTTCTTCTGTCTATGTCGCTCTCCTGGTTTTCTCTGTTAATCCACCGTGTCTGTGTAGCTTCCTGTGAGTGAGTCACTGCTTCATGTTTAGAGGGGAGTTGGCCTCAAATCACACCATCCACACGATCAGCCTGTCAGAACTAACGTGTGCAGAGTTCGACTGAATCAGGTGGAAACAACAAATTCATTCATGCCTTTCCATTGATATATATCTGCTCCTAGTTACTGTTGTTACACTGTACGACTTTCTGTCAACAACATGGAAAAATTCATCCCATAGAAAACAGTATATTTACCTCAATAATAAAAAGCCAAATTGATGACATCACTTCCTGTATAGCCTCTCTTCCATATTTCCATGTTTCTGTCCATAGTCTGAGGCCGCTGCAGCTCTCACTATTAGAAATGAAAACCTTTGTGATTTTAACAAAGTTAAGCAACGATTACTTTGTGTGCATACAAAAAACCACAGGTCCCATGAAAAGTTACCAGCGTGGGTAACTTGGTTTTGTCCATATCAGTAAAATTCACCAACGCTCTCACACTACAGTCGTCTTTTCAACTCTCTAGCTGTAATCTAAAGCTGTCTAAAAGCCTCTACAGCGCTCAGCGTTCCTGTCCACCTGTGGACTCAGTTCCTGGGACACTGGGCTGTTTAATTTTATAACAGTGCATCACATTTTATAAACTGAGGAAACCGGTAACTAGACTGTCTGTCAGATAAATGTAGTGCAGTGAAAAGTACAATAATTCCCACTGAAATGTAGTGAAGTAGAATATATATATATATATATATAAATAGAATGGCAAATACTCAAGTAAAGTACCATTACTGCAAAATTGTACTTGCACTTAATTGAGTCAATCAGTTACGGAGTCAGTGGATCAGTCAGGTAATCAGTCAGTCAGCTGCTGTCCTCTCTCATTGTCTCTGTGTTTTCCTCGGTGGACTCAGTCTCATCACTTGACTGGTCTGCCACTGCGCATTAGCCCTGCCGACCCCCCCCCAGGGAGGAGCTGTACATGCTGTACTGAACAGAACACACACACACACACACCAACAAACACTCGCTGTACACAGAGTGAATACAAACTCCTGTGGACAGAAATGTAAACAGAAAATGTGAACATACAGACAGCAAATGCACTGAGGTGTGACCACACACACGCGCACACACACACGCACACACACACACACACACACACACACACACACAGATATCCTCAGAGCCCACAGATGCATTTATTTTCAATGGTCCTTATCTTGGCTGTTGAACCAGCACTGTTATCATTTGCACTCCTAAAATTGTCAGTAATCACTCTGTTTACAGGTGGATATTTCGTCTGTGTGTGTGTGTGTGTGTGTGTGTGTGTGTGTGTGTGTGTGTGTGTGTGTCCCAGCTTAGTCATACACTTACCACAGCTCACAGTGACTTATCCTGGCATCCAAAAACACACACACACACACACATTCACACACCACCACTGACTGGAGTATCTTGGTAATATTCACACTAGAGTGCAGCTCAGGCCGAACCCGACCCGAGTCCACGAGAGAGGAGTAACCGAGCCTGACCCGAACCCGACAGGCATTCTGGTTTTTGTGTTAGAGCCTGACGCAGTTAATGTAAGCTGAAGCCGTCAATTTCCCTGCATGGTTTTCGGTAGTTTTTTAAACTTCCCCGATGACGTCCTCCATCCTTAGCCAGGCTACATGAATATTTACCGCCTGTGTGTTGCGTTTATGTGTTGACCCGACCATCATTTCTAATTTTTTAGCTTTATGGTGAAATATTTTTGGTATGGTTAGATTTTTCTTGATTATTTCTTAATTTATCTAGGTTTATCTCAAACCTTTGAAAAGGAAAGCAAGATGGTCTGTATTTTGATTTTCTGTTAATTTTGTTGAAGATGATCTGATTGAATGTGAAACTGGTATTCCTTATTTAATTTTGGACTTTGTATGCAGGTTTTGTGGGACTGGTTTATAAGAGTTTATGGTGTCGCTGATAATAAAATAAAAATAAAATGATAATAAAAAATAACTTGTTGAGCGTGCAGCTGACGGTGTAGCTAAAGGAAAACATTGTGTAGAAGTCGGTCAGTTCCTGTTGGACCGAGAACACAGAGGACTGAGTTTAGCAAGCAGCAATAATGAATCCACGTATAGAGTTGCTGTCAGACACTGGTGGACTCCCAACGATCGCTGCCACTGATGTTTTCCATCAGACTGGCTGATCTAATGCTGGAGGGGGTTTTCACCTGGCTGCTGAGGTGCACAGGGTCAGTCCTGTCTTCTGTAAGATCTGAGAATATATAACGTGTGTGTCAACACTGTCACACCCTCGTCAGATATTACTAATAATTGATTTGATTGATTGATTTTAATTGTTATTTGGGAGTGCATGGCTATGATGTCAGACAAAATCCAGATGACATTTAAGACTCTTACATTTACACTCGCATATCTGTGTCTCTGTTGGCCAGAACTCAGGTTTGATTAAAAGTCCATCTTGGTTTTTCTGGATCTAGAAGGAGGTGGTGGTGCACCGGAAGCTGTTTGATAACTTATAGAAACACCAGAAGAAGAAGAACTTCTGACCTTTAGCAGTTTAGTTACAACACTAACAGTTTAGCAGCGAGCTAACAGCTATCAAGAAGCTAACACGAACACATAGGTGAGTTGTATGTATGAACTTTGAGACAAAAGTTTTATCACCTTCACAGTGTGTTGCATTTCAACATCTGGCTAAAATGCATCTTAAAACTCCTCTAGAGGAGGTTTCAGTCCGTCTTGAATGCTTCTTGGATGATATCGGACAGCTATGTTATCCGTGAAGTGACTCAGTGTAAATGGGGTCTGCAGCACCTAAACATCAATGTACTGTACTCAACTTCATAAGCCACAGACCAGAGAAAACTCCAGCATGGGTTCTGTTGGGTTCTGCTTCAAAGCGCGCTCTCCTCTTTGTTGCAGAGGTTGCGTGAGGCCGGAGGGTCCCGCTGTGGTTTCACTCACAGACCTCTGATGGAGAATTCTCCTGCAGCAGCTGATGGTTGACAGCTGCCAGTCAGGCCTGCTGTCTCCTCTCACTGAGGTCTCTGCCGACGTTTGCTTAATGAATCTTAATGATTGATGAAACTGAGGGCTTGCTGTAGGACATTTGGAAATTCACTTAATGTGTTCATCCCACAAGCATCTCTTCAGTACAAAAGGCTCTGATCAAACCTGCACTAACCGGGACATCATGTGTTTTCTGCTGCTGTGGTGTTTCCTTTGACAGTGTTTGCTGTACTAATCAGGCAGCCAGAATCAAATTGTTTGCTCAGCAGGTTGAAATCAGAAAATCAAAATGAATGAATCAATAATGGTATTTCAGTGCTCACCAACAACTCACGTTGCTCCGGACATGAACACACTTCTGGTTTGAGAGAGTAAAACAGGGTTCTGTTGTTGGCCCATTTCTCTTCAGCGTACATATAAATGACACAGAAGAGTCCTGGAGCAGGTTTTCAGATACGGTCGTATATGTATCCATCGGTTTCTACTGCACCCACACTGACACGATTACATTTTAAATCACCCTTTCAGAAATAATCTCCGTCCATACGACACGCCTGAACACGCATATCACATGGCCATTCACGAGCACTGGGCATGCTCGTGCCGGTGTAAACAGGAAGCAGATTGTCTGCTCTGTGGTTGGTCGCGTAGTTACCTGCAGGAAATACTACGAATGAAGAACAGCGATGGAGAAAAGTCAGAGCAGAGATTTCTCTGCTTGGACCGACGGCCAGGTGAAACTGTTACTGACAGGAAGTGTTGTGATTCGTTCTCCATGTTGAATTAACCGCTGGGAGTCAAGGCTGGAAAGGGTCACGTGATACTGGTGTGACGAATCAGGGAAGGACACGTCGTGGCTGATTAGACCCAATCAGGAACTGAATGTGGGTGTCTGCGTCATCGTTTTCAAACGTCTCTGTTTCCGCCCGTCCTCACTAAAACTCAACCCGGAGTTTTCAAAGTAAAACAGAGTCAGCAGCGTTTTAAAAGGTCTCAGTTTTAGAGGTTATAAAACGCCGGAGTCGTGTGGACGCTAGGCGTAAACGCAGCAGAAGTTATGAGTTTTAAAATGAAAATGTAGTGGTGTGGATGGAGCCTAAGAAAACTGTGTACGTTTGCTTTTCTCTCAGAGCTCGGCCTCGTCAGAAGTTAATAGGCTGAATTTAAAGATTAATGGAGAATGTATTGAACAGGTTTTATGTTATATTCCCACGTAAAATGTTAAAATGATGGGAAAGGTTCCAAAAGCAAACTTACATACTTTTACATTCATTAGAGACTGTTAACCATTTTATACCGCAAATATTTTTATGCGTTCAATGATCTTTTTCACATTTAAGTTGTTGTGTAACTTCATGGTCACAAGCAGCTTCTACAACAATCAGGCCTCTGATGATGACACCCTGTATACACCAGACCGGCACATACGGGTACTTTGTGAACCGTCATGCCCACGCCACGTTTTGTGGGGATAGAAAACTGAAGATCTAAATGCAATTTGACGTGTTTGGATTTTGACAAGTTTGTTTTAATTTGGTGTTAAACAAACCTTTGTTTTATAGACATGTCTAACACTTATTTTGCTACCTTGCCTGAACCTGAGAGTTTGCGATACCTTAATGAATGAAGGTTACATATGTGATGAATCAGCAGGTGTCGTAGGCTGAGTGTTGTCTGTAAATAATCAACCTGTTAATAGCCAACAGTTTGAGCTCAGCTAGCCTGAGATTTAGTGGAGAGACCAGACTAGACTTATCTTATATTCCTCAAATCTCAGTGTGAAAGCCTCGGTTATTAATACGCTTGTTTTTAGTTTTACAACCTGCTACACAGCAGCGACGCCGGTCTGATGTTTAATCGTGCAATTCAACTTCCAGACAGGAAGCGGGTAAGATCACACCCCACCGCCATGTTCTTGAAAAAGTGAAATATTTAAAATAATGTATAGTTTTGATCATTTCATCAGATGTGCTGATATTAAACTCGTCCATTAATGCATGAACAGCCAGGTGACCCTCAGCTGCTCAGTGAGCTGGTACCTGATGCCTCGCAGGGTTTCTGGCTCAATAACGCGTCTATGTTTAACTGTAAGGGGCCCTTTAGTGAATCCTCATTGGACAAACGTCTTTTTCTGTTCAGTCAGATCAACTCCTCACCTCACATGACTGGGATCCTTCTCAACACACACTGGAAACCGTTTTTAAAGAGGGATCAGTCAAGTAGTGAAGTTCTGGATGTATTTTCTGGTTGAATTTTGTCAGTTTGTATAAAGGCCCATCTGTGGGACTTGCATTGTAAACTAGCTTCTAATTGCTGTGGGATCTGGCCTTGGTTCATGCTATATACATGTCACTAAATGAATGAATAAATGCTCTGGTGTTGATGTGAAACCCGTGTAACGAGTGTTATCTGCGGTAGCCAGTGAGCCTTGTCCTGCTCCTGTGTTACAGACAGAGCCAAATCAAAACTGCACTCTTAATTTGGATGAGACGGTAATTTCTCCCAGAGGAGGGGAATTAACCAACACCTCCAACTGTACGACAACTTTTTCATCCAGCACTTCCCGCAGCCTGACAATAAACACCAGGGAGGACGGTTGTTTTAGCTGATACAGAAGTGGCAGGAGGATCCCGAGGATTAGGAGGGAAGGTAATTGAATAACACTCTCCCCAAACTCAGCATCTGCCATCAATGAGCCCCTGAGCAAGACGTGCAACCCGAATGTTAACCAGATCTGCTCAGTGGAGGTTCCACTCGTCCTGACAAAGTTTTAAAGGCTTTATTTGATTTTTCATGAGCCCTGTCGGCCCATTTTTATGGATTTAACAATCTGGCAGACGACTTGATTTATCTTGAGGTTTGTCCAGAACGTGGTACGGCCCACTAAAGTCATAACAAAGCCTGCAGCTGGATTGTTAGTCCCTCTTAACGGCTTCCATTACTTGATTGTGGAGTACATAGTATAATTTTTCCATAAAATCATTTTCCATTATACCTTCTCAGTGAGATTATTGTAGATCATGCCATCACAATCACGATCACGCCTTCAGCTTCGGCTTTTAACAAACACTAGAAGACCAGATCCCAGCAGCTGGTTTCAGCCTCTTCATGGTCACCAGAGTTGATTTTAAGATTTTACTGATTGCCTTTAAAGCACTTCATGGTTTAGCACCCAGGTATATTTGCTGACTTGCTGCTCTTCTATGATCCAGAGCCTCAGATCCTCTGGCAGGACTCTGCTGGCTCCTGGTTCAGGACTAAAGCAGGTTTAACAGATCTGACCTCCCTGCCTGAAGATCTGAAACTGCAGAATGAGACGTCTTTTAAATCACTTCTCAAAACTTATGTATTAAAAAAAAGCAGTTTTATTTCCAACATGTCTGATTTGTTTTATTATTATTGTTGTTTTCATCTTGTATTATTGTTGAGTATTTATTTATTTTTATTTTTGTATTATGTTTAATTGTCTGGTTTGATTAGTCCTGACTTTAATCCTGGTTCAACTATGTAAAGCATTTATTTCTATTATTTATTTATTCTAACAAATTTGCAAACTAATAGAAACTAGTCAACAAGTATCAAATGTTCCAGTGTTTCTATTCATGATATGCAGCAGAACAATTACAGCAAATTGGAAACATTAGTAAATTGATCCACATCTTGTTTTTGGCACAGCGAGGTTCTCGTGTGCGCTGCAGAAGAACTAATTAAACAGCATAAAAACATGCAAGCGTATTAAAGTCGGGGTGAAAATATGTTGAAAAGGCTTGTTGTTTAAACTCAGTTTGACGTGCGGTACATCGCATTATTGTGCAGAAACAACCCGGTCTGCTCACAAACAGTAGGCCAATTATATGTGCAGTGATACCCACAATTATGCGTGTCCTGGCTTAGCCATGCTGTTAGTACAAATGAAGAGTTGTCTGATTAAAAGTTGCAGCGCTGTCTGCTGTGATATGCAACTGGGTCAGAGTGGCTGCGAGAGGAAGAGCTAAGGATGAGGAGAGTGAGGCGGAGATAGATAAAGATGGAGGGAAAGAGAATGAGAGAGAGAGATAGAAGGTTTAGAAAGCCGAGGAAAGCCGGTGTGATTAGCAAGCATTAGCTGCTTCGTGCTCGAATCTGATGCAGCTCCATTTTGAGCGTCCTGTTTCTGCTGAGTCGCACTGAGCAGCTCATGAGGAGCTGGATTTGGCTGTAGTGCGTTCAACTCGTGTCTATTTCCAAGTGTGTTACTGCTGCGACTGTGTGCGTTTGTGAATTCAGCATCTGTTGTTTTTAGACTGCGTAGCCTCGGGGCTCGGGCCTGCATACTAATAATACGACTAATAATGATGGCAAGCAAGCAAACAAAGAGAGGAGAGGAGAAGAGGGCAGGCAAAGAAGAGGAGGATGAATAACTAAACAAGGCAGAGGAGGGAACCATGAAGGTAGCATTAAGGAAGGATAGAAGAAAGGATACGAGGACTGAGTGAGGAAAGAAAGACATTAGGAGGGAGGAGATACTTGGTATCAGTGAGATAACTCTGATGACGAAAACAAAAACAGGCACTAATGTTGTGTTCTCCTCTGCATTCAGTTTTCCTAATGCCCTCAGTAATCTTTGCAGCTATGCAGCTACTAACGAAGAAAAGTGTGGACTTCCTGAAGCATCGAGGGAGCTACAGAGTGATCTCACTTTCCAATTAGTGAGAGCAGGTAGAGAGCTGCAAAGGACGCCGATATGAAGCTGCACAACTCTAAACCTCCATCGTGCAGATATGAAACTGTAAAACATTTCTCCGCTTTGCAAATAGTGAAACTGAGCCGTGATGGCAGCTCACTTTCAGGGCGATGACTATGATCATCTGCATAATTTGGAGGGTGAGTGTGTGTTCAGCAGAGAGGAATGTAGAAGAGGAGGAAGAAGACAGATGAAGATTGTAAATATTTCTCATATCAGGTTTCTCTGAAGGCATATTGATTATTGATCATATTGTCTGTTCCCAGACTGCATATGTTTTAAAGTAGTATAAAGCCTTCAGTGTCTCAGAGGGAGCTGTGTGATAAATGTCCTCGAGTGATGTCACTTGAGTCAGCGTGGGTCGGGGCTGAAGATGAAAACAGTGTGTTGGTGTGGAGTTAGAGAGAAGTGAGCTGACAGACCTCTGCAGCCGCTGCTCAGCTCTGCTGCAGGCTACATTAGCCGCTACTAGCATAACACACCTGATTCTCCAACCGAGCTGTCTGCAGGTAGAGTTGCATTGTGGGTAGTGTAGGTGCCAGGTTTTGACAAGGACAAAGAATGTGTGGGACGATATCTCTGGTTCTGCTGCATCAATGCTGATCCTTTTTTTGTTTTTAAACTGTCCATCATGACAGATATTAAAGTGAAATACTAAATCTGTGGAGGACTCTTTGAAAGACTCCATGATAAAAGCTGAAGTGGAGAAACTGACTAGATGCAGAATCAGAACACTTAAATTAAAACTAAAATCTAAACTTGGGAGTAATAAGACACCTGAGTGGTTCTGTTATTTGTCCCGATGTAAAGCTGTGGTGTTAGTGATGTGGTGTCTGATCAGTTCGATCAGCAACAGATTTCAGGATAAAAAAAGAGTCGTGCATAAATTTAAAAAACAGTTGTCTGTCGTCTAACAGTTTATATTTTCTGTTTTGAGCAAAATTATATGTTAGCCATTCAAGTTTGCCAGAGAGCCGACTGAACGAACCTCAGTGGGCGGAGCATCCAGTGGGTTTATAGCGTTCTGCAGGGATGAAGTATTTTTGTAGTCCAACCAGGAAGTTAGCATCGCCCTGGTTCCCTCCACAAAAAGCCAATGGGATGTTTCCATTGGATTTTGGATTATTGCAGAAAACCAAAGTTTATGATACTTATACGTTTTGTTCAGCAAGATAATCTTCACACATGAACACCACTTTATGATGTTTGAAGCGTAAAGTCAATCTCCAGAAGTAAAAAGCTAACGTTAGGCTATAAACCAGCTACACCACGGTCACATGACTTCAGCGTCTCCACCACTGAGCTTCCAGCGCTGACCTCTTCTACAAAAGCCTTTTGGGAAAGTTTGAGTTAGAACAGTTTGCAGTATAAACCCAACGAGGCTGTAAAGGCGGACGAGTGAGTAGATGAGTTTCTGTGTTCGGCGTGATGACGTTTAATGTCCCCGACAACCTCTGTAGTCTCATTTAGACACTTGTTAGCAACCGCCTTTTTTAAGACACGGAAAAGCTTCAAAACTCACCAGTGGAGTATTTACTGACGGATTTTATGTTGCAGAACAAAACGCTTGTGTTAACCACAGACCTTATTTCAGGCATCGAACCAAAAACCCATTCAAGAAACCCACTGACTTCCAGACAAGGGAACAGGAACAGCTAACATGCTAACATGCTAACTCAGGACTCTGTTGCAACGTCAGGAGCAGCTCTGCCTTCTAGAGATAAACTCTCAACGTGTAAAGAAAAGGAAGGAGAGAAAGAGGAGGGCAACAACAAGCCTGGGCTGGCAGGAGGAAGGAGGAGAGCGAGGAAAAGTCATTTCAACGTATTTAAAATCTCATATGAGGCCAAGACAGAATTAGCCACTCACGGAACGCAGCCCTACTGATTTTATTATGCCATCAATTTTGTGTGTCAATGCTTCCACACCCCACTTCCTGTCTCGCTCATCCCTGATCGCTGTTCTCCTCCCTCATCTGACTCTACCCCCATCTGCACCCCCCTGCTCCACGCAATATTATCTTATTCTCTCTCTTCTTTTATTTATATATTTTCCCCGGTATTAAAGTGATTTATCTTCTGTGTTACATTTCTACAGTTGCGAATTAATTATAGATCACAGCCATCATCACATGGCCCTGCGCCATGGAGACAGTGGACACGTGTGTGTGTGTGTGTGTGTGTGTGTGTGTGTGTTTTCTATCATTGTCACTTAGTTCTCTGCAGTGGAATCATCCAGAAAATCAGGTACACCAAGAACAAGTATATCATGTCAGAGATGCAGCAGACCTCAGCGCAGACAGAGTCAAATATAGCCCGACTACCTCCAGCTGAATTTACATGAGCACACAAAGAACTCATTTTCAGGCTTTGCAGCACAGATCGGATCTTTTCATGGCTGTCTAAACCGTGAGAAATTAAAAATGAGTGTAAAATTTCTCCTTTTTCACTATAATTATGAGGTTAAACCCTGATTTTTCTGTGCTTATATCGAGATATATGTTCATTTCTGTGCATTTATCCACTGTTTTGCAGAATATATAGAGTTTGCTGAAGTTCTCGGCTGACACCTGGCATGGTACTGAACAATCAGAAATAACTTTACAGCTTTCTTATGGATTTTCCAGCAGCGCACCGCCTGGGACTGACAGTCATACTGTAAATAAGGCTGCTATTGAGCTTTTCTTTTATTAAATTCATCACAAATCAAAGAGACGATCATCGAGTGGTTCTGAAATTGCTTTATGCCTGTAGTTCTGGTTGGGTCGGGTCCAGGTCATGAAAACAGTACATTTATTGATTTAAACAGGTTTTAGAGGCTCAGCTTTCCTTTTTGGAAAAACCCTAACCCTGGCTGATTTGGCGACACCTGTGGTTACCGTGGTAACACCACGTGTGGTTTAATATGGTGGTTGCGCAGCTACTTGGTCAGAAATCCAGCGTTAGAGCAGCTGGTGTGTCTGTTTACAGCGCAGCCAAACAAACTCAGGTGTTTTAATAAAGACGTCCGTCAATAATCAGTCAGAACTAACCTCAGACATAAATGCACTGTGTTTCCTGTGGCTGCTTCACAATAAAAGTGTTTGTTCAGTTGAAGTCTTTTAATGTGAAGCAGCAGCAGCAGGAGGAAGTGTTGTGTTAGCATTAGCAGTAGCTTCATCCAGCTCTGATCTGGCTGCAGGAGAGTGAACAGTAAACAGTGAGGATGATATCAATCAGGTCAGATTACAAACAGGGGATCAAACATGTCAATCCCTCATGTCATGGCAATTTAAATCCAGCGCCGACTCTGATGATAAAATATACTATACAGAGGCAGTAACAGAATATAAATACTCTGAATGGCTGACCATAAATAGTACGGTGAAAACCTGAAAGATTTAAACATTTTGTTTATTCATGAATGAAACTATCTTTCATGTAAATTCCTCAGTGAGGTGACATTCAGGTTCATGTATCAATACAGACAAACAGAGGTCAATATCGGTGTGAGATATCAGCCTTGAGGCTTTTCAGACAAATCGTCCTCTTCACTAATGTGGCAGGAAGCGGCGAGCTGAGTGGTGCTTACCCAGCCTAGCATAAAGTAGGTAATTATACTGACATCTCATTGCCTCTGAATTTATGCTTCTGTAATGGCTCAGACACAGTGAAGCGCTGCCGCAGAGACTGGGCCCGCCTCACTCCAAAACACAATGACTTGAAATGACACTTGGACTGTTGGATCGGTACTTTATTGTTATTTCAACTGTTGGTTTTTGTCACTGTAGGTCTCACTGTAACGATATGTGGTTGGCTCACCTGCGCTTGATGAATGTGCTCCTTGTAACTCCTAAAATGACTAAAATGTAAATGTGATTGCACTCACACATGCAGAGACAACAATTAGCCCCATGGTTTGCATAAAATGCCTTCATTTGTGGGAGCGAACAGCACCCTTGGTGTTAGCAATTGCAGGAATAAATGTTCAGAGGTAATTTCACGTCAGTCAGTTGACTTTACTGATTCTCTTTATTTCTATATGGTACAGCTATGTGAGGGTAGAGAGGCCTGAGTGATCTGCAACCAAAAGGTCACAGGTTAGAGCCCCACATGAGCTGAGCTGTTCACCTTAACAAGCATGTGTCCTGCTGAATTGGCCTCAAGGAAACACCTGGAGATAAATGTCTGAGACTCAAATCATTCACAATTACAGTTATGTAAATGTGTAGGCATGAACATTGCTTCGATACGTGACACAAAAAAACTAAAGATATGGAGTAAATAAATATGCTAAGTTACCACTTTAGTAGCTTCACCTGTACAATGTGAAAGGTATTTTCAGCCGAGGGTAATTTCATATTTTTGTCGGACCACTTTTATAGTTTCAGGTTTCTTACTCAAACCTGTCAGAACATTTTCCTCTGACGGTGCGGCTGCCACCATCCAGGTTAGAGAAGAGAGTTGATAAAAATGGTGATACACTCATCTGAGTCTCTTTCAGTTATTATCCTGCACTCACATAATGAGCATCTGAAAAGAAACCTGCAGGAACGACTTAGCAGCAAATTAATGTTACATCATAAAGAAAAGACATTCGATGCAGATGTTGGAGGAGCAGATTGGAGCAGTCACATCTTCTGCTGTGTGACGCACGACCGTTTTAAATACTTTCTGCTTTTAACAGTATGAACTACACAACCTGTTCTTTGACTACATTTCACACAGTCTGTATTTTCTCATCGTGTGTGATGTTTCTCTCTAAATGAAAGGTGTCGGATCTGTCAATCATTTATCTGTCAGTTATTGCATTCATGTGTCTCATACTGCAACAGTCACTGCTGAAATTAATTAAAGCCACACACAAAAAAAGCTTTTCTCCCGAGCCTCAGTGGAAAACCAGACTCTGCAGCCGTTACACGATACATGAACGAGCTGTAGTGTCTCATCTCTACAACAGAGCGAGTTTCCTGCCGGCTGCAGACGCACCAGCAGCTGTTGACTCTGACTTAACATGTAGCAAAGTTAAAGTAAAATTTACAGATTTTTCAAAATACTCAAAAACTTACACAAAACATTACTTAGTCAAAGTAACAAGAGTAAATGTAATCTATTACTTACATTCCTGCCTGTCTTTAATATTTAATATTACTTATCGTATGCTCCATCAAGAACTGGACCGGCCAAAATCCTTCTGCATGTCCTGAGACGACTCACTTCTGACCACAGACTGTATATAAAGATGGCCGACGCATCTCCACTTCCTCCACTGTACAAAAATGAAGCCTGGATACAGGCGCTGCCATCTTGTGTTGGTGACGTCATTTGGAGCCAGAGTCTGCGCAGTAGTGATCCATATCGAGGTCCCGCCCACGCACCCACCTGAACCAATCACAGCACACTCACAGCTGTAAATCATGATGTCACACGCCCTTTTTATAGCATCAAATAACTAATTAAAACCAAACTGATCAGAAAAATGAACACTTGAACAAACATCAGCGTGATAAGAACCTAAAATGACAGAAACCATCTTTGGGAACATTTTATTTGATGTGTACTTTGACTTTTCAGTTTGGCCCATGTCCCATCCGCTAACATGGAGGGGGGCGGGGCTTATGACCTATACTGCAGCCAGCCAGCAGGGGGCGATCCAGATGTTTTGGCTTCACTTTTGGGGAGCTGTCATGTCGCCCAGCTGATCAATAACTGAAGCCCAAAGCCAGAATACTGTCTTCCTCTCTCACAGACGCTGGCTCGCTGTAAGTTATGAGCTCATCCATCATGATGAAGTAGCACCAGCTAACTGTAAATATGAGACATAAACAGCCATAATCAGTTTGTCGTCATCATTTTAATATGTATAGTAATACTGAATAACAGCATTTGTATTGAATAGTTATTTTTATATATCGATCTAACAGTACAACAGCCCTGCAATAAATCCAGTCTGTGTGAAGCTCATAATGTCAGAGAGGCGATGACTCGACTCTGAGCTCTGCTGTTGTTGAGGTCATGCTCTGTGCTGGTGTGGTCGTGGTTTAAGTGTTGGATAGTGTTGAGTGAATGTGTGGCGTTGTTTGGTGAAAAGCTCCTGTCTGTCTGTTTGTATGGTTCTTGTAGCTTGTTAGTGAGCTGAGTTGATTGTTTGGTACTTATATCAGTCTGTAGGTTTCAGCAGCGAGCAGGTCGGATCAGGTGTCAGCAGGTCCAAGCTACATTCTGAAAGATAGTCATTAACATGCTGTTAAAACAATGGTTATGTGAACCTAGATCTGTAAAGAAAAAATCACTTTCAGCCCAGTTTGAAGCCACATACCTGACGTCTTTTTGATCTGCAAATGAACAAAACCCTGCTTACTGTGAAGCTACCGTATTTCCTCAAATAGAGGCCGGGGCCTTTATTTACCTGAACAGCAGAAGGTACCAGGTCTTTATCTGAAGCAGGCTTGTATTAGAGGCAGGCCTTTATTTCTAATTCCCTCTGAGTATAATTGGTCGTATTTTAGTACGAAGCCTCGTTACTGCATTACGCTGTTACTCAACACTTCCTGTATCAGTTTCAAATTAAAAGCCCTCTAGAGTTTCAGTGGACAGAAACGCTTTACCCTTAATTTCTTAACAAGGCTTTTATTGTGAAACATTTGCAGGAAACGTGTTGTGGAAAACGCAGTGACTTGAAAGGTTCCCATATGGCACCTGAAATGTAGCTGCTGTCATCTTGTGGCGGTTGTACGTTACTACAACACACAGTTTGTCTGAGACATTAACACACACACACACACACACACAGTGACTGAAATCAGACAGTAACTCTTTAGATGAGTAATCCAGAACAACAGTGCAGAAAACAGCAGGATTATATTGTTGAAGTTATTCAATTAAAGCGATGGAAATTTACATTATGCTTACTGTAGTTTAGTTGACACATAATATGACAGCCACCGGGAGTTTATCCACCTGGTTTTTTCCCGGCCTGTATTGAGCGCTGGCCTTTATTTGTTCCTGTCGACCACACCCCCGGCCGTTACTGGAGACCCGGCTTTTACTTGACTACCGTATTTTATTTGAGGAAATACGGTATTAGAATTTTTGGTGCATTAGTGGTTGTGTATGATTGCTGCCTGTATTCGGTGAATTGCTAATGACCAGCTATACCAGTAATGATGAAACCATCTGAGGATAGAGTTTAATATTCTCCTTTGTCCCCACGACTGTTTGTTCCTGTCAGGCTCACAATAAAGGAAACAGACCAACACAGCGGACTTCCTTTTCGCCTTCAAAACATAAAATTCTGTATGAAACAAATTACATGAATAAACATTTTGCTTTTGTCAGGCACTTCACCTGAACCTCTCACTGTGCAGGGACTCATAATAGCAAAATTGTGCTGTAGACAAGTTTGGCACCAAATGAATGCTGGCACTCAGTATCAGGAGCTCAATTATGCAGCGCTGCGACTGAAACTGAAAGGATTCTGTCATTCTGTCAGCCCGAGTTTGACATCACCGCCTACATCTGTGCGGACCACTTCACAAGTACCTGCAGACCTGAAAGCATAGTAATTTAACATAAAACTGTCTCTGTTGTTTTGTTCGTCTTTGAACAAAAACAAGTTTTTTGTCAGAAATAAATATTACATTTTGATGTATTAAATCCACTTTGTGTGATTCTCCAGGGACTGTTACTTTGTCTGGTACTCTGCTGCACCCGTGAGGGGTTTTGTACATTTCTTCTTCTTCTTCTTCTTCTTCAGGTCTTTCCTCCTGTGTTTTCCTACACAAACACATATTTCCCCGTCTGAAAAGACGTGTTTTTGTTGACTTTAGTGAAGCTGCAGCAGAGCAGTAATTTGCCAGCACATCTGATAACTTTTCTTTAGGCAGATGACAATTAAGTAATGGGGTGTCAACAACCTAACCTGCTATTAGCGTCTGTTTCTTGTCACAGTTGTCCAACCGGAGACAGTTACACAGTGGAAGGGAGAGGAGGAGGAGGAGGAAGAGGAGGGAAAGACGACAAAAACAGTGATAGTGGCAGAGGAGAAAGGAGTTTTATTTGTGAACAATATTTTATGGAGTGTTTTCTCATTTGTATGCAGTCACAGTAACTTCAAATACAAACAAAAATATAAATTAGCACCAGACTGAGAGTCTGCAGCCGTGCCAGCACCTCTGTGAGGCTGTAACATCAGCATGCTAACATGCTCACTGTGGCAATGCTATAATGTTTACCAAGTTTAGCATGTCATAAATCAAAGTGTTGGAAAAAGTTAGAGGATCACCAAAGATATTATAATTCATCCCAAAATGGACATGAATGTGTGGAGCAAATTTCAGCACAATCCATCCAATAGTTGTTGAGATATTTTAGTCTGGACCAAAGTCAGAGAGACGGATATTACTTTTAATTTTGGATATTTACATCACTTTTATGTTTACAGTAATCACCTGAAATACATTCGGCTTTCAGTCATTCTGTCATGCTGAAAAACATCTAATGTTAAGCCGAAATTTACACAGTCACAGACACTCACTGCAACATTTTGACAGCAATCAAACAGAAATAAAATGCATTTCGTTACACATATTGAAAATCACATTCAGTGATCTGTACGCATTGAAACCTGTGTTAATATCAGGTGTCTGCATTTGGAGTACTTTGTATGTTACGCTAGCTTTTTGTGTTTTTTTGTGCTCTTTGCATGAGGAGTTTTGCAGATTGAAATGGAGATAACACAATAATAAAATATTGTAATTTCAATAAGACAGAAAGTGTCATGATCAGTTCTGTTAGTCTGTGTTACTTCCTGTTTTATTTTGGTAGTGTTCTGTCTTATCCTCTTGTTCCTGTCAAGTTTCCCGCCAGTCCTAATCAGCCTTATGTGTTTCACCTGTGTCTTATTGTCTACTTACCTGGCCCTATATATACACCCAGTGTTTTCCCCTTCCCTTTGCCAGATAATCTTCGCCCCTTGTGTGTCGTTATCCAGCGTTACTTGTGCATGACCAGTTTTTGATACTACGACTTGTTTTGCCTTACCCTTTGGACACCTTCGCTCTGTGTACTTGTACTTTGCTTCTGGGACAGTAAAGCTCTGAACTGTTTACGTGTGTCGAGTCTGCTCTGTGGGTCCAATCTCTCTGTGTGCCTGATAGAAAGAAGGAGATTACAGCAGGAAACCAAGTGATGACTGGATTTGATCAGGAGAGGAGGAGACTGGGGGGAGACGAAGAAGAGGTGGGTCAGAAAAACAAAGTGAGGGAGCAAAGGAGGAAAGATGCAGAGGAGAAGGAGAGGAGGACATTTTGACTGGTTATTAGTGCTGCGGGTGTTTGTGTCAGAGCTGCTCTGGATCAGACTTCCTCTGACACATCATATTTCCTCACCTTTTAATTGGACTGTCACGCCTCGGACCACCCACCCTCAGGCGTGGGGGCCCCTGCTGGACGGCTGCCCGCCTGCATTATCTCACACCGTTCTCACAGTTTGACTTGGCAGAGAAAGGAAATTATCACAGGGAAATATAGAAACAACACATCGCACATCTGTTTCTTGCCGTGCAGCCGAGGAGGCTGAAGTGATAAATGCTTATTGTGCTGATGATCTGACTCCTCTGGAGGCTCGTTAAATCAGGTGATCGGGTCACACAACTTCACTTGCAAACATCTTATTAGAGAGATGTGCTGATAACATATCTCGATCCAAGTGACGTCTGATCTGGTCTCAACATACAGGCCCACACTATGATTAACACCACTTCCTCCCTTTCTCACTACTTCCTTTATAAACTGAGCTTTGTGTCGGTTTTCCTAACGAGTGCTGATAATAACTTTCCTCGCTAAGCAGCAAAGTAAATATAGTGTGAAGTTGTTACACACACAGGAGGTGAGAGTGGACGGTTAGGTGTATAAAGTTCATCTCTGACCAGCAGTCAGCGTCTCTTCTAATCATGAAGGCCGTCTTCTTCTGAACGTAACCAAGTAGTTTTATTTGCCTCAAGTTAAAGATCAGACCAGATACGTTTTAAGACATAAAATACTTGGCTTGGAATAATAGTTTGTGTTTTATTTAGTTAACATCTTGACATCTCCTCCTCTCTGAATATGTAAATATTCAAATTTCTGGTGTTTCCACGCACATTTCTTTTTAAAGCTGGATGGAAACAGACACGTTACCTGTTTGGTTCAGTTTAAAACGAACCCTGGTGTGTTTGCGCGGTTAGTGCGGTTCGTTTGGGCAGGTGTGAACACAGTAATCAACTGCACCGAGACCCTGTAGAGGAGGTGGTCTCGGTGCGGTTCCAAACCAACTCTGGAGCGGTTTGTTTGTGGTGGGAACGTGATCCGACCTCGATCCGACCCAACTACCAGGTGTATTCCACAGCTAAGAGCTAAGCGGCTCCTGTAGCCAGGTGAGCTTTGCATTCTGGGATGTTTGTAGCAGCAGCAGCTAGCCGGAGAAGGAACCAGCAACGTCTCAGAAATACACACTAGTCCAGAACACAGGACCTTCTTCCTGTATTTACTTTCTTGCTCCCGCCCCAGACACATCTGACCAATAAGAAGAGAGAACAACAACACTCCATCTCCCATAAAGCGTGCAGTATTTTGGAGTGACGACCGGCTCTACAGTCATTTCTCATCCTGTATTTCCTCTCCGATTCTTTCTTGTGATTCTGGGTGATTTTCACTCCCATCATTCACATAATCGCACGCTTACACACACTCTTACATCTGTGTGAGGATGTGTTCCTGACACAGAGCTGAGTGGAGAGTGTGTGATGAATGCATGGATCTTTTGACTTAAGACGGTTTGATTGTGTCTCTCTTTCAGCAGACTGCACTCCTTCTGTGGTACGTAACAAAAAGCCAGAGAACATAATGTTTTTGTATTCAGCTCAGTTATTTTCTCTCTCCGTCTCCCTGCTTCTTTCTCTCTCTCTCTCTGTTAACCAGCGACTCGCAGTGAAAAGCTGCTTGTTTTGATGATTAGGAAATGCATGGCAGCAGAATTTATCCTGGAGGAGTGGAGAGAAAGAGGTAATAATATCTGGCTCAGTGCAGAGCTGTGTGGGTAATTTACCAAGAGAAGGAGGCCAGGGCAGCTTCTCTGTTTGTCTGGACCTCAGTCGACCTGGTGACTGAAAACCGAGTGCTGTTCTCTCAGTTTGCAGAATAATGAGCTCATCAAGAGCTGCTTATAAGAAGCAATCAAACAGTTTGATTGTCTTGCTCACATGTCGATGCAGCAGATGTTGACTGAGACTCCATCCACTACGTTACTCATAACTTCTGCTGCGTTTACGCCTAGCGTCCACACGACTCCGGCGTTTTATAACCCTAAAACTGAGACCTTTTAAAACGCTGCTGACTCAGTTTTACTTTGAAAACTCCGGGTTGAGTTTTAGTGAGGACGGGCGGAAACAGAGACGTTTTAAAACGATGACGCAGACACCCACGTTCACTTCCTGATTGGGTCTAATCAGCCACGACGTGTCCTTCCCTGATTTGTCACACCAGTATCATGTGACCCTTTCCAGCCTTGACTCCCAGCGGTTAATTCAACATTAATAATGAATCACAACACTTCCTGTCAGTAACAGTTCCACCTGGTCGTCGGTCCAAGCAGAGAAATCTCTGCTCTGACTTTTCATCATCGCTGTTCTTCGTTCGTAGTATTTCCTGCAGCAAACTACGCGACCAACCACAGAGCAGACAATCTGCTTCCTGTTTACACCGGCACGAGCATGCCCAGTGCTCGTGAATGGTCATGTGATATGCGTGTTCAGGCGTGTCGTATGGACAGAGATTATTTGTGAAACGGTGATAAAACGCTCGTGTGGACGGAGATCATTTTCGTTTTAAAATGTAATCGTGTCAGTGTGGGCGGAGCCTCGAAGAAATGGACTGACTGTAACCGTCAGACCGTGTCCTTACAGTCGAGATGAAACAGCATTTTGAGAGTATCGACCTTCTGTTTCGTGGACCGGGGATGTGATCTAAAAGAGTTAAAAAAGTTCATTTCATCTCGACTTTAAGTCATGGCTGAACAGGAACTTGAACTCTAGAGCTTCAAAGTAAAAGCCTGACTCTCAGTTGTTAGGGTTATCTATGCTCTAACTGGCTCTTTAGATAATGAGATTACTGTCATTAAGATGTGATTTCTAAGGACAGATAATTACTTTACTTCACGTCGATGACTTGAAGTGCTTGTTAGGAACAAATTGCCTCCCCAGCTCAGTTTAATTAAATGTGATCCTGTCAGAAATATGTGAAGGAAACACTGGAGAAGAGTCTATTTCTCTCTGTTCTGCTTCGTATTTAATAGATGTACCCGATGTTTGTGCAGTGCTGCATGTGAGGAGATACATGGCATCCTAATAAGATGTAACTGTGTCTGATGGGAGGCACCGGACCTGTAAAAACAAGCGTGTGTCATGCTTCATGTTTCGTTTCCTGTCAGGGACGATGCAGAGGCTGTTGTGGGATTTACACAGGACAGGACTGTATTCCATCGAATGTTCAGTTTCTTCTTTATTCTTTCCTTTTTTTCTAGAAAAAGCCTAAATGTTTTTTAACGCCGTCTTTAACCTGCCCTGTCTGACCGCCTCACTCCCTCTTTTTTATTTTCTGTAACCGGCAGCTTACAAAAAAATTACATAATAAAATATAAAAATACAAAAAGTAATTCATTACTCGTTACTCTTTTCAAAAATAATATTACTTTACTTATTACTCCCTGCCAACAGTGATTCATTACACTACTTGTTATATTACTTTTCCGTTACACTCCACAAAATTGATAATTGCGTCCTTTCTCCTTAAAATTCAGATTCAACTTCAAACTTTTTTTCTGCAGTTTTTTAAAGCTCAAGCTGATGATTTTTTTACCTGCAGGTCTGTCTGAGAGACAGAACCAGCTGCAAGCTTCATTAGTTCTTCTGTTTTAGTTACATATTTATTTTGTAATAAACTAAATACTGAGCCCCGGACTTTCTGTTTACTGCATTGATCACACAGCTCTCTTTACTTTGCTTTCAGTTGATTTTTGGGTTCATTCAGGCACCAAATATCAAAATCTTCTGATCACAGATCAATTAAACTGCTTTAATCCAAAGTCTTGTTTGTTGTTATGTTTCTTAAGGATTTTTTTTTTACCTTAGACACACAGATTAACGGTGCACTATACAGAACAAAGAGCATTTTAAATACATGCTGAGAGAAATATTAAATCACAACGTTTCAAACTGGCTATAATTATTGATGATCTCGTCTCTCTAAAGATGTCAGGCATAGAATAACACACCTTCACATCGTGTCCCTCGTCTTCATCGCCGCTCTGACCTCTTGTTGTCTCGCCGTCTACAAGCTTTTGTCCGACAGAAACATGAAAATGACAAATTTCAATAAAAGCTCAACTAAACATTCTGGCTGCGTGGCACCTGCTGCAGATGTGACGTGCAGGAGTCCTCATTAATGTCTTCCTGTATGGCTGAAATGAGTAGTGATGAAGTATTCCTCTGTAGCATCTGGCAGGCTGATAAGTCATGCATCAAAAGCAGCGGGGGGGGCTGATTAAAAAACGCTGCTATAAGGGAACTAATGTATAAATTCATCTGACAGTGACGTTTATGTTACGAGGCTCATGTCAAGTGTCTTTTACTTTAATGTCCCTCTGCGACGTCTGAAGTGTGGACATGAGTGAATGTAGATAACTCACTATGTATATGGGGTGTATGTATTAGAGCTGTGTGATGTGACCAAAACCTCATATCCTGAAACAGGTCATTTCATATCCAGATAACGATACATATCACCATATATCACCACGTTTTCTGTAAATTCAGTGAATAAAGTTTATATAAAATGACCACATGGAAAGGCCTGTTTCTTCTTCTTATTATTATTATTATTAATATTTATTGAGAGCCTCGTGCTGCGTCTGAGTCTGGGGTTTGTTTTGAGCGCTCGACTGAGCTGTTGTGGTTCTGATCCGCAGACTCTTTGACAGGATTCTTGCGTAGGTGGTAAAAGAGGTTGGTGGGGTTTGAGTCGGTTGTGGGGGCCGTCTGGTCTGAGGCATCAATTGCAAAGTAACGTCACGGTTTTCTGGTCTGAGTCAGACTTTTCATACCCAACCATCGCAACAGAAGTAGCCCTTCATTTAGGTACGAGCACCTGGTTTTGCCTGGGCTGGTCAGAATTACCCTGTTCTGTGTCACGTTCACTGTCCTCCATGTTTGTTTGTGTTGCCTTCATGCAGATTTCCTGCCTGCATCTGTGCCCAGCAAAAGAACGCAAAGCGTCGTCCAAATGACGAAAAATGTTGCCGTACAGATTGTGATTTGCGGCACAATGAAATAAAGGATAGAGCGTAATATGAAACGATAGATTCTTTCTATCGTCACATGACATATATATATATCTCGTCATACATCACAGCCTTAGTCTGTATTTGCGCAGTATTTATGTGATCAGTAGGGATCAACCGTATAGGGAATGTAGGTTTTGAGGAAAATGTAATGGCACCTGAAATAATAGTTTTGTTAAATTATCAGACAAGACGTTTATATCATACACCTGCAGGAGTTTCAGTGGCAGCATTTGTAGATGTGGTGGTGTGTCGGGCACTGAGCTGCAGTGAGGCTCGAGGACACCTGGGACCTGGACCACGAAGCGAGGTCAGTGGTTACCCAGTTATCTTTGTTCTTCGCTCAACAAAGCTGCATTTTATTTTTCTTCCTGACAGTCCTGCAGACGCTTTCACACTCTTATTCTATGACTGCAGTTCAGGATAACATGAAGTGACTTTGTGAGTATATATTTTATGCTAGTATAGCAATCAAACGTAAAAACCCACCTTTTATTAGAAGATAAAAACACTGCACATCGTTTGTATTGTAGTTCTCCTCTCTGCTTTCAAACTGCCTTTTTAAACTCTTTTTACTCATGATACTTTATTCAACATGTGACAAAAAAGAAAATATATTATTAATGTATATTCTCCATACTTACTCTGCAGTATTGAACATGTACAAATACCAACAGGAGGCCTTTTTAAAAACTTAACTTTTCTACGAGCAGAATAAAGAGAATATTTAAACACTACAAGACCAACAGACAAAAACAACAAAGTCCTAAAATAATTAGATTTTACTAGGATCCAGAGAAGTGGACTCCCCTCCTCCACCCCCAGTTGGTCTCTTCCACTTCCTGTTTGCCAGACTGTAAGAGGCCATTTTAGCCGGCGCCACAGATTTGGCCGTGGGAGGACTCACCGTGGACCCCTGAAGGGAGAGCAAAGGTAAACTCAGTCTAATCACCAGACTAAAGGGAGAGTTACTGAGATGATGACAGGATGTAACTAAATGTTTTTTAGTGTTTGCTGTGCTGAAACAGTGGAGGCCAGTGTTCCTCACACAAAGGTTCAGCTGCATCATGGAGGAAAATGTGACTGATATGAACAAAGGAAAGCATACATTAGCATTTAAATCTTCAGCTCAGCTCAGTGTTACTTGTACAATTACAAGTTAGTTGTTATTTTGAAGCTGAAGTGTTTGTGTGCTGAACTTTGGTTGGAGATGAAGTATCAAAGGCAGGTTGTCTCTTCTTGCAGTGGTGCCGTTAGTTTAGTGTTCGTACAGGAATTTAATGAGAGAAACCAGAAATGGACGTCATGTTCCCTCCCTGATCCTGTAACCTCCTCATCACACCTGCTCTTCAAACGTGGCTAAAGTAATCCGGTTTATTCTGGTCCAGCTGGTCTGGTCCTTTAAACGCAGTTTGAGGATTGATTTGTTGATCCTGGATGAAGTGAGCTTTTATTTTGAAATAAAGGCAACGTGAGTAGAGAGTATTCAGATTATTGGCTCAATGCTGGTCATGTGATTGCAGTTACACGAGGTAACCTCCCAGCATGCACCGGGGCAACAGAAGTCTCATCTTCTGTGTGTTCCTGCGTTGTTCCTGGTTTTATTTAGTTCTACGTTGTTCTCCACAATGGTTCCACACCCTGATCCTGTTCAACTGTAGATCTGAACAGTGACTCAGACTACGAGTGATGTTGCTGCATGATGGGTGGAGGTTCCCAATGAACATGCAAGATGCTTTTAAGTGATAATCACTCAGAGTTCTGCAGTTAATCATTTAGTTTGTGTTCACATGACAAATCCCCATTTTAATGTCAAATGAAATGTTCCGGCTCCTGTAGTCTTTTAACAGTCAGAGTCTTTGAGTTGAGTTTGTCTTTTTGCTCACAGCTGCATTTGGTTGCTTCTTTTTTAGTGGACGAACTTTTAGTTTGTTGCATATTTTATCATGTATAAGTATAAATAATACTTGATCATATTGTGATTATTATACCACCAGATCACAACCTGCATGTTCTCATCTATGATCATAATTGGATCAACACTCTTTTATTATAAATCTCTTTCATTAGAAGGTGAGTCGTTGGTATCAGAGCTCGTGTGTCCTGGTCCTGGTCCAGCTGATGGCTTGGTGCTCTGACAGCCCTCTTTAAGCAGCTTCAAAGAACCAAAACGTCTCTCTGAACATTTCTCTGTGACTGTCCAGCCAACGCAGTCCAGATGAGACAAGATCTGAGTTGATAAAAATGTTGATGTGCTCACCTGAGTCTCATTCAGTTATTACCTGCGCTCACAGCAACAAGCTGAAGGAGCAGCGCTGAGTGCTCTGGAAATGTTTTTTTGCTCAGTTTAGCCTCCCAGGCTGCACACAGGCCGCCTCATTGGTAAAGGTTGTTGGGGCTGTGTGCAGCCTGAAAGAGAAACCTGCAGACAATACTCAGGGCTTAAAAAGGTACCACCAACAAAAAACAAATCTGTATTTTCATTGAGTTAATATTCTCCTTAAAAGATGCTAGAACTGAACAGCAGAAGCTCTTTGTAGCAAAGATGCAAATACAGAAAGAAACTAAAAATGATTATTTATTTTTTATATATATATATATATATATATATATATATATATATATATATGAACATCACAGAGGTTTATCATCTGTTTGCTACATTG
>VMKM01003230.1:0-42513 GCA_008360985.2 Macquaria ambigua | reverse complement strand
TCTCTTGCTCTCAGCCTCTCTTATTTCATTTCTGTTTTTCTTTACTATATATTTCCCGCTCTCTTTCTTTCCTTGTCACCCTTGTGTTTTTCTTTTCTTGTCCTCTTGCTTTTGACCCGTCTTCTCTTTCAGTCCCTGGCTTCCTTCCTAGTCATTCTCAGTCTGTCTCTGTCTCTCTGACATTTTATCTTCCATATATATTTTCTCAAGTTTTTATTTTTTTCTAGAATGTCACATATAACCTTGTCTTACCTCTCCTGCTCGCCTGTGTTTTTCCTCTTTCTTTGTTTCTTTGTTTTTAAATGTTCTAGTTTTTCTGGTTTTCTTATGCATGCATGCAGACAGCCAACATAAACATAAGGTGAAATATGAAATAAACATTAAAGCCATGCTTTATTAACATGAAAGCACGGGGCAACATTTTATCTGATCCATTTGAAAATACCCTTAAATTTCCTTAATCAGTAAATTTGCAAATTTACTCAAATTTCCTTAATCAGTAAGTTTGCAAATCGGCTGATTTACAAAGACAGCGGCTCATTATGCAATCAGACTGCCTTCCAGGCAAATTCTGCAGGTGAAGGAGAGCTCGGTAGGCACAGTTCAGTGATGGGATTTCTCTGAAATGTTTAAAAAATGTTAATAGTGATTCGGAACATTTACTTAGGCTACAGTTCCACCAGGGTAAACCTACGTATTACTCGCAATTGTGATGCACTCATTGTGATATAAACCAATATCTAGGCCTAATTATATTACTGATGCAATAAGAATCAGTAAACAAAATTGCCACACAACTGGTGTTGAGATAGAGAAAGCAGGTGGAGGATGTATGTGGCCTTGATTGACAGCTGGTGTTTAAATAGAATACTGAGGTAAAGTTGCTAGTTGCTATCCTATGGTGATTTCACAGTACATTGAACTTCAAGTTCAAATTATAATTCAAATAAGTGTAAAAATCACAACTCCCCGCCCTCTGCTTGCTGTTTTCATAAATGTTGCTTTCTTTTTCTTTTAAAGAATCAGCTTCATCTACTTTTCATTTGTTTATTTTGGATTAATGCCGTAGCTTTCAACACTTTTGTGACTCCTTTTCAATAAACTTCCCCCGCTCTTCAGAGGCTTTTCATGCAAAACTGCCGCCCACAAATCGAGATTCAAATTCATAATAAAACTACATTAAGATATTGTTTGTGCAATTCTCCCTTAATTGCATATGCAAGAGAGAGAGGCACACCTTGCCAAAAATTTGGAAATATCACACAAACTGCAATTTCATGCATCACATGTGCACCTGAAAAACTGTCATAATTACATTATATATATTGAAACGAATTAGAAACAGTGATATGATCCGATATTGTACAAATGAAAAACTGATTCATGCTGGTTGAGAGAGCCATTGTTTTTTGTTTTTTGTTATCATTCACAGCATCTTTTCTCCTCACAGAATTACATTATGTGTGCCCCCAATTAGTTTTGGTTCATGAGCAGCCACTTCACTGTCGACTTGTCATAACTCAGACTGTTCGTGACTGACAAACCAGGACAGAAGCAGCTGTCAGTTTTGTAATTTTGAAGCTGAAGCTCAGCTTTGACCTGCTCCGAATGGAAAAGAGAACATTTTCACTGCACTCATTCCCTCTCTGCTTCATTACTCTTTGTTTTCTATCCACACTTCTCTTCTGCCTTCCCACGTTTTCTTTTTTTTTTTTTGCATCCCTCCATTCTTCTGTTCCCGCTGAGGGGGTTGGTCTGGCAAAATTAAATGAGATTTGATTTTTAACTTTAATTGATTTACCCTAGCTGAGATGGTCACAGTGAATGGTCGTGCTGAATAACGTGTGCATCGAACACAAATTCTCTCTGGCTGTGAAATCGATGGCAGAGGACTTATTGGAGTAAGTGTTTGCATCAGCACTAAATGGATGATGTTTTTCTTTTCTTTGTGTTATTCGGTTACACTTCTTTTCTGGGGCATTTTCTATCTGCCAGCATGCGTTTCCTTCTGCCTGATCGTCCCTTTATATACCTTCCTAGTTTCATTTAACCTCTCTTGCTCTTTTGTCTGTCTCTTGGTCCATATCTCTGGTTTTTAAGCCAAGGTTAGAAAAGATCAACATTCCTGTTGTGTTGCTGCTACTATATCTATGTTGAGGGCCGGATTATACTTTTCCAGTCAAAGCAATATTTTTCACCTGCATAGCTGTAAGGTCTGGATCTACATTGAATGGTTAGGTAATCCTCTCTCAAAATGAATCTCTCACTCTCTATCTCCATCTTCCTGACGAGTGCAACTCTCTGACTTTCATTCTTTTTTATCACCATCTCTCTTCTATCTTAATCTGTCCTTCCACCTGCCTCTGTTTTCTCTCTCTCTCTCTCTCTCTCTCTCTCTTTATAATAATTCAGGTTCTGCTTCCATGCCTAGCTATTCATAAAGTGCCAGTGATCCAGGAAAAATGCTTCAGAAGCATTGTTGTTCTGGATGTTGAACAGTAGCACCGTATCTGTTCTGCCAGTCTGGGCAAGATCTTTTTCTATTTTTGTGTGTGTGTGAGAGAGATTATGTGTGGCTGCAGTCATTAATTGTGGTATAATTATTAATTAACCTACCTGGTAGTGACCAGCTTTTACAGCACCATACTTAGGTCTTAATGTGTTGACACAGTACACAAAATACGGAAAAGCAGTATTGCCCTTAGTTGGAGCAAATTAGAGAGTTCCACCATTCAATCACATCAAACTTTAAAGCTGCACTCTTGAAAGTTGTTGCCCGAAGTGACAAACTACTCAGCTCTATAGAGCATTTTAGCAGCTTTAACTGATTGTTTTCCGGCTGAAACTTTACCGTTTTGGTTTGCTCTCACCGCTCTGATAACACCATTACCTACCTGCCCAGCACCAATCAGTAGTCAATTAACTTTAGTCACTAGCTGGTTAACATAGCGTAACATTTAGCCACTAAAGAGCCACATATTTCCCTCAGGAGATGGTGGAGACCAAAAAAGGGCTAAAAGGAGAGTGAATACGAGTCCAAATGAATGCTAATGTTGCTCCATGTCTGCTGGAAATTAGCAACTTTTTGCTAACAGGCTCACCATATCAACCTTAGAAGAGAGTAAGAGTGAACCAAAACAGTAATGTTGCGGACCATACAACCAAAACAATGAGCTGAAAGACACTAAAAATGCTTGGTAGAGGGCGCCCTGGTAGCCTAATGGTTAAGGACCAATACCGCATACCGGTGTTGTCTCTGGTTCAATTCCAGCCGGGGACCTTTGTTGCATGTCATCCCCCTCTCTCTCCTCTCCTTCCCTGTCTGACTCTCTAGTATCATGTATCCAATATAGGCAGAAACAAAATGCCAAAACTGAACTGCCAAGTCAGGTGATAATTCTCTGTCAGTTTGTCACTACAAACAACAAGTGTCACATTAAATGTAGTAATTTGACCCATGACAATCTACTTTGAGCACCCTACTTGGTAGTGCTAAAAATAAAAGAACATATTTATCAGGGTCTAAGTACACCGACAATGATTAGAATTGACCGGGTATACAACCTGTGTATGCAGGTATACAGAGGTACCATGAACATCCCAAATAAGTGTTCATAAGTCAAGCAAGAGTAAAGAATAATTCTGCAGTAATGAACAGTTGTGCAACCCGAACAAAAAAAAATAATATCCACACTGTACATCTGTCATGCTCCCTGTGAGCTTTATGTGTTCATATTTCATGCAATGTGGGTGCTTATCTGGCAACCACATATTACAAGTTTAGGATGTTAATCTGCCTGCCAATTCTGCTCCTCACAAAATTAGATTACTTCAAAGGATCCCAGATAGTGATAAAATATTCAGTTTGGTCTTTCCTGATGGAACATTCTGATTTCATATTTGAGATGAGATTTTGAAACAGCTTTCTCATTACGGTTTGTTATGCAGCCCTTCTAATTACCGCCATTTCCATTATCGAGTAATCTGTCTCGTGTTGTGTGGCCTCAACTCATGTTTCATTTCCGTAGCCGGCTGTGACATACTCCAAAAAAAAGGTCACTTTAGGTGAGGATGAAATGTTGAAAATCTTTACACCTGTTTCAGTTTTACATTTTAAAATGTATTAGAAGATTAAAGATATCAGTACAGTACGCCTCCTTTATTATGTTAAAGCCTTTTTCCTGTGTGTAAAATGTGTTGCAAAATGGTCCTAAAATGTCAGATAATTTTGTGTCTCATTTGTTGAAATGATTCCATACTCATTATTATTACTTCTTTCCTACTTTTTTTTGGCATTTCACTCCTCCTCCTCTAATTTGGGATGGCCAATTCCCCTTACTCACTCTCATTATTTTAAAGACTGAGGCTCTGCTCGACTCATGAGCAGACAGAAAAAGAGATGACTGGCTGTGTTTGAAACCATTTTGTTAAAAACATTTTCATTGTTCCCCTGCGATCTGATGCTAGTCGGTGAATGGTTGGTGCTTAGTTGGCTCTGCTGACTCACAGGGAGACGGAGACAAAAGTCCTGAGCCTCGTGGGGAGAACAAAGAAAACCAGAGTCTGCTGGAAAACTTTGATGTGTTTTCTTTCTTGTTGAAACTCCAGACTCCTTGTGGAAGCGTTGCAAATAATACAAAATCCAGAATTTTATTTCAGTTGTTTTCTTGCTCTCTTGTTCACTCTCCCCAGTAGCTCTTTTGCCCTTTCTAACTCATTTTGATTCAAATGGAGAGCAATAGATAGAAGTTTGGAATGGACGCTCCTTTCTGGATAGCAGCTCCCTTTCCTTCCCTCCCAGGATGCCCTCTGTTCTGCTGAGTCATTTATTGTTGTGCCGCAGTCAATGCAGCTCAGAATACCACCAACAATGAATGGCAGAGCTGAATTCCTTGCTGGGGAGCACAAGCACCAACCGATTTTCCTTCCCTTTGAAAGATTTAAACCCAAATCTAATCTTGTCCCTCGCTATCAAATTAGCAATTAAAATTGCAAACAATAGTGTGACTGGTTTTACTGTTCTCTGCGCCACCCTGGGGCGAACTGGCCTTGCCTTTCCAAAGATTTTTAAATGTCACAGTCAAAGAAGTTGAAAAAGACCATTACCAGTGACATTTTATTGTGTACGTGTGTGGTATTAGAGCATACAAACACACATACATTCAGAGTAAACTGCATTTTCCCGAATGCAAATACTTGACCGTAGGTTGTTTGAGATTAGTGCCTGTTCATCACTTTATGTTTGGTGCGGTGTTCCCTTCGACCCCAGTCTCACCCTCTGTGGATGGAATTCCCTTTCATAAAAAAGGTAGCAGATATGCCCTTCAGTGTGTCCTTTACCAAAAAAGAGATATAAAATCAGTATTACAGCTGCTTCTGCTGAAATGCATGTGTGTGAATGTGGATATTGGGCTGCTAATGAGGTAAAAGGTGGATTATATTTCAAAGATCACTCTCATTTGAAGCCACACTGGTTGCCATGCCACAACATGTGTTAAAATTTGTTAATTAAAAATCTTCAAAAGCAGCTGCAGTTTTGAAGCATCTGCCTCTAAGTCAACACGGCCATAATGTCCTTTTCTGACCCTTCTCCCACTGTCATAAACTTGAAGTTTGATTTGAGGAAGTGATACTATCCCACAGGCACTGGTAGGAATTATAGGGGCCCTTAACAAGATGTGACTCTGGACACATTAAAAAACTCTATCAATCTCAGACTTTATGGGTCCCCCCCTCTGCAGCTCAGGGCTGCCTGACTCATTACCTCTACTCTACTTACTCCACTTCCTTTATGTGTTGCCTTCAACCAACTGGAGCCCATTAGGTAACGTACTGTATAGTATGAACTGTTGTCATTATGGTACAGTATAAAAGTGTTCGGCAATAAAATTCAAACATAAATTTAGATCTTTTACTACACTGAATAACAATATGTAAGTCCTATCTGAATGATGATACCTGTAGCAGTTGGGCTAGTGCAATAACTTGAGACCATGTTACCACATTTCTTGACTGTGGATAAAGTAGATCCTGGAGGGATCCAGAGGCATTCCCAGGCCAGATTGGATAAGTAATCCCTTCAGCGTGTTCTGGTTCTGCCTTGGGGTCTCCTACCAGGTGAACATGCCCAGAATACCTCCAAAAGGGAGGTGGCATCCTGCTTAGATGCCTGGGCCAGCTCATTTGGATTCTTTTAATGCAAAGAAGCAGCAGTTCTGCTCTGAGGTCCTTCCGGATATCTGAGCTCCTCACACTGTCCCTGAGGAGGGGCCCGGACACCCCGAAGAAATAAGAAAGGGCTTATAGTCTTGAAGGCCATATCAACCTTGTATTTGTTTAAAAACACCATCCAAACTAGATGGTCTTCACACCTCTACAGCATTGTATTTACATCTGAACAGTCTCTAGCAGTTTGGACGTACCTCTATAGGTAGACTACAGCGAGCGCGGTCATGATCCTCCATCAATCATAGTGAGGATTTACGGTATATCCAGTAATAAGCCCACTGACCCACGGAAAGATATGTCAAACTCCAGTAATAAACCTGTAAACCACCAATCATAGGGAGAAAAAAAACAACAGCAATACTGGGTTGCATCAGCTGTGAATCAACTTATGGATTTAAAGCAGGAGGCCAAGAGCTACGGTGCAGGGTATAAATTCTGCAAATGAAAATGGATAACATGTGGGTGGATATGAATGGTTGGGCTAGTGTGTGTGTGTGTGTGTGTGTGTGTGTGTGTGTGTAAAGCTGTGAATAAGGAAAAGGAGGATCCTTGGATGACATCGGGGCTGCTACGAGTCATCAGTTCGCAATACTGCTATTCATGAATCACTTTAACAAATGGCTAAGAGTGTGTGTTCGTCGGTGTGTACTTGAATATATGTGTGCTGGTTCAGGAAATACAGAAAAAGAGCCCTACACTGAAGTGTACAGATTAGACATAGCTATACGTCAACTCCCTTGAGTTATGGATTGGCTTTCTCTGTCTGTCCGCTCATCCGACTGTCTGTCAAACATAAAATCACCGGTGACGAGGCAAAACTGTCCGATTCTGACAGAATTTGGTTGGTCTGGGACATTGGCATAAAGTATGTATTTAGATTTAAAATTTTAAAGGATCTCAGGCATAACTAGAATTAATTCATTCATCTGTCTTGATTCTGATTAGTTCCACATTAAAAAACGTAAATTACTGTGGAGAAGAAAGTTAAGGAAAAGAATAAGAAGGAGGAGGATTCTGCCTGTCTCGGAGATTAGCAATTAAGACTGATTGCAGACTCACCACAAATTAAGCCCAATGTTAACTTGTTCCTTTGTTGCAATAATTAGGTGGCCCTTTGTAAGTTTGACCTCCAAACATGTCTGAACCCTGTAAAAGGTCACTGCCAAGTCTCTTGATTACAGGTCCAAAGAAATCCCTGACAGTTGAGATGACATTATGCTTTTAATTGCTCCAGCATGTCAGCTCTTCAGAGACTTTTTAAAAATCTTTCTTGTTTTTAGAATACATGTACATACTGTGCAATCTGGCCCAGTCCATGCTAATACAATAATATTATTTATAGGTTTATGTGGATATAGGAAGGGAGGAAAAATCAATGCAAATATGGAGGGAGATGGATCGATGTCTCAATTACAAAAGCACCGGAGAGAGAAAGTACAGAAACAAAACATTTCAGTGATCACACTATTTCTACCTTCATTTCTGCTGCACAGTGCAATGGGTCATTTTTGCATGATTCTTATTTCCAGATTGTATTTCTCTGGTGTCTACTAAATCATACCTTAGTAGAAGGGTAACGATAGCCTAGAGCTCAAAAGCTTGTGCAGGGAGTGTTGTTGGTTTGAATCCCCAGAGTGATTTTGGAAAAACTGGCTGAGCAAAGTAAATGAGCTCTCCCTTTCACTCAGCAGCTATTAGACTCGCCCTCGAGCAAGGGGTTAAGTTCCTAACAGCTTCAGCGGACGAGAGGAAGAACTGCATTTTGTGAATGGGTAAAACATGGCTCTGCTTTGCTAAAAAGGGCTGATGCATCACCTGTCCCTGGATAATAATTTAACATCTATGACTGTGATGCTGTAGAAAAGTTGGGCTGCTCCTGTTTTAAAGTCAGCGTCCTGAGACAGCGTACGGATCAGCAGGCAAGTGCATGCACTCTGAGGAGAGGAGCTCTCCATGGTGCTGCTGCTGCACACACTGCTGTTCCTTGTAAAATCACTCAATGCTCTACAGTCAGTTGAGAGTTACTGCTCCACAGCCCTCTTGTAGTTTAGGCTGGATGCTTTCCCTGGTGTCGACAGCCTTGGTGCTCCCTACCAACATTCAGCTCACACACTGGTGCACTAGCGGCTTAGACAGAAACTTATTATTTGACCTAAACATTCCCATAAAACCTGTTTTTGACCTCATCTGAGGCTACAGCAGCTAGTTTGAAAGTTTGAGATTTGGGAGTTTGAAAAGGCAGCAAGTTTTCTCCCTTTTGCCCAACTTGGAGCACAACAGCGACCAATCTGTTGCCCGTCAAATCCAGAATCATGTTTCTTTTATTGATCCCCAGTCACGATGTTAAGAATTGATTTGGCTACAACAGTGAATTAAGAGACAGAAAACATTTACATCACCATGTGTTTACAGCTCCCAGTGTCTGACAGTGGACAGAGCTGCTCTCCATCATTTGTCTCAACTCTCAAAATATTCAGTTGTTTCAATTTGCAAGTTCATGTGAAGTAAACAATGACATGACATTAGAGGCCTACCCACACCCTAAGCAACACACTGTAAAGCCTTGCAGAAGTTTAATTTTCACTAGTCAAATGTAATGGTAGGAAGAAAAGGAAGAAGAGAGTCGTGTGCTGCTGATAGCGAGGAACTTTTTTGTTAAATGATAACTTTCATCCCTGATGTCACATATTCTGTATTCACCACATGTAGAAAAATGAGACATTGTGGTTTAACAAGTAGCCAGCCTATGTTTTTAAAGTATTTACTGAGCATCAACATGTAGCTTAGCGTCAGCCCCAGTGACTGCACACAGCACTCTAGTAGTGCTGTCCTCACAGTGAAGCTGCAGAGTTCACAGCCCCTCAAAATCTGAATTAAACCCAGTGTAATTCCTGAATGTAGGCTTACCAGTAGCAAGCCACTTAAGAAGACACAACATGTAAATAACACAACTTCAGAGTTACCAGAAGTTGCTTTACTAAGTAATGCATCACTGCCAAAACAATAATAGTATATCAGCCGTCTTGAGCTTGACCATTATGTGCCACTTTGGAGGCCCGTTGGAGTAACTTGGTGCACTTTGGAGGAACAACTTGGCTTACAGACAGCAGTCAATAAATAATGAATTTAAGAGAGTAAAGCACTTAAAAAAACAACAATAAATACAAAAAAGTACACAAGTATGCAGGTTAGTGCCAGAAACCAAGGTTTGGCCCCTTCACATCCAAAAGGCCAAATTACATTTTTGTTTAAAAACAAAAACAATAGCTGTTGGAATAAAAGACCTTATATACCTGTTAGCGCCAACTGTGGGGAGGGAAAAACCACCATCCTGATGGAAACAAATTAAACTCACTGTGTAGATAGTGCTGGGAGTCCAGTAAAATGCCCTGGGCTTTCTGTGCGGCTCTAACTTGATACAAGATCATTTATTTAAATTAAATAAACACCAATGAATTTAGGGCACACTTTAAACAAAAACCTACTGAGAAAAACTGAGATTATTGAACTAACAGATAATATTGAAACTGACTCAATAAAGGACGTATAGAACACTTTCAACAGAGAACATTGAAGTTTCTAAGCTTCCTTAAGCAGCTTATTTGCATTATTATCATTATTGAAAATCAATAGCAGGAAACACATATGAGACTCATATGTTGAGCACATATGGGTCTCATGGCTTTGTCTGTACAGTGTAAAGTGCCACTTTATTGATTGGCAGGGGGTCAGACTGGTTTTCTAATGAATTCAGCGATGATCTTATTACCAAATTTATTTTCTCCTGTTTTATCCTCTTTCAACACAGAGGAGGCTTGACAGTGTTTGAGATCTGAAGGGCCTGCTGAATAATGAGTGGAGTTCCCCTCCTTAATTCTGTCTGCAACTCTCCCTCTCTCTTTCAAATGCATGTTTTTTTTTTTTAGAGTTTGCAGCAATAATGTGGAAGCAATAGTCAAGGTGCTCACAAGATCTCAAGATCACTGTCGTAATAATCCAAATAGGGAAGGGAGCCAACCAAAACTGTCAATAAAAATACAGACCAAAAACATAAGTAATGATATCTGTTAGCAGCTGCGTAGATAAATGCATTTCACAGACAGCAGCTTCTAGAGGCTTTACCAGCAGGTTGGTTCTACTGAGAGTTTCCCATTGTCAGTGACAGTGACAGCTGTAATAGTGTCTGTTTGCCAAGATCACTGTGACCAAAGTCAAATCAGTCTTTCACTTTAGTTTGACATTTGGGGAGTTTTACTGAAATAAGATGTATGCCATTTTAAAAAATGTGACACTACCTACTCTCACAAAATGATGTGAGGCAAGGAAATAAAATTCAACATAGAAACTCAATAACCTTGTTAGTGCGGCCTTCATGAAAGAATGGAGACTATTTGGCTTTAGTTGGGGTTAGAATTTGATCTATTGAAGGAAAACTTAAAAGGTGCTTTTAGAATAAGTTAACAACAAGGAGAACTATTTTCACACTAAGGTCTTAATCAAAAAATAATGGGCAAACCTTTTACAATGTAGCCAGTTCCTTTAAAGACACAGAATGGGCTGGTAAACAAACAACATGTTCCTTCCTGGCTTTCAATCTCCAGCTTAACTGATTATTTTGTACCAAACTAAAAACGGATTTCTCTTCTTTTATTGGCCCAGATGCAGACTGTTTTTTTTAAGAAAACCAAATCCAGAAAGTCATAGCGTAACTACTCCAATCTCACACACACACACACACAAACACACACACACACACACACACAAACAGGGTCTGTATGCCGAGGCAGAGATAACCTTCCTCCAGTGCCTTTAGTCAGAATGAAGAAAACTACAACTAATTGGTATTCTTTGGAAACTATTTCTCAACCGGAATACAAATGACTACTTTGATATTATTGTTCAACACTAGTTGGACTTAAGCATGCTACAAGAACAGACAGAGATGTTTTTTCAGGTATGGCACCAGTGCATTTAGTTGACAGTTTTAAGAATAATTCAAGTGACATTCTACAATCAAATCAGCACAAAGACAGAAAGATGAGAGTCTGTTCTGGACATTTGGATTCACGTTTCTTCTAGAGACATGGTGTGTTTATGCCGTGTTCTGAAGTATCAACATCAAAGCCAAGAAACCAACAGACAGCACAATTATCTTTGAAGACTGGTGAATATTGTGACAGAGAACAGCAGGTTCTCACCATATTATGTGACAGTAGCCAACTAATGTTTCTCAGACAAACTCTAAAAGCTGAAACATTGCTTCATGCATTGTAAAATACACATAAACGCACCACTGAGCGATCAATCACAGTGGAGATGGTATAGATAAATCATGTTACCTTCATCTGTGTAGCCTGATAAACATGTGGAACCACGCTAACATGAGTAAGTGAAGTACTTCAGCTTTGACAATTTTGATGTTGCTTGTGCAACAAGGGCTGCAACTGTACATCAGGAAGGTCATCTTTTTTCAAGGTAAATCCACATTTGTTAGCAAAATAAGTATTAAATGAGACGTAATGTTGCCCGACATTTTTTTTTTTTGTAATCATAATGAGGAAATGTTTATATTGAACGCATCAGCAAACTCCCCAATGCAAAATGTTCATATTGAACATCCCTCCAAAATGTTCACTGTCAATATATTTCAATTATTCTCCCTACAAGATCTACAACTGGCAACTTAAGCATGATTTGTGTTTGTATGGTTATATGTTAAGGCAACTCAAAGGACTTCTTAAATATTTAACCAAAACTGTGATCTCTCTTTCACCTTCAAGTGTTTTAGTAGTCTAAACCTTACAACACGTGAGACACAGGATGTAAATTACATTCTCTGGTGTTTTAAATTAGTAGTTATAGGGAGATTTTTGTTGCCTGGATACACCTATAGATTGAACACGCAGGCAGAAAAGCATGCAACCTACACACTCTTAGCACAGCATCTAAAGTTGTCCTCTCTGTCTCTTAACACACCAGGAAATGTTTTTCTTCTCTGAGGCGGCCTAAGTGGAGTGGTCCACTGAAGCCAACCCTCAGTAATTAACTGTCACAACGCTTCAAAACTAACAAATGGACTTTGTGTCAAGGAGAGCCCATTAATTTACTGGCCTCCACTTGTCGATCCAGAGCCTATTATCTCCATTACGGCAAGCTTTCATGTCTGGGCATCCTCTCCTGCTAACCCTCGATTTCTCTGTCTCACTTTGCACAAAGTCCCTGGAACTTGCAGAAAGACCTTGTGGATAATGTGTCTTTTCAACACGTATGGCGCACACACATGCAGCCACACACCATACAGCCACATAAAGGTACATACTCTATATGAACCCACACATACTGTATGCTTCTGGACACAAGGACACACTCACTTCATCTCTCATAACTGCATAAGTAAATCACAGAGGCATGACTCGTATTATAATATAATAAGCAGAGATGCTGGGTAAAGAAATATGCACGCTCCAATACGCTGCACATGAACACATGATCAAATTCTCACACACACACATTCGTCTACACACTCTACAGAGTTCTATTTCCCTTCCAGTCAAACATATTTAAAAACTCATACTGCACTCCCACATTGGCATGACAACCTGAGGGGAGAAATCTTCCATATGTGACACTAATAAGTGCTGCTCGGGAGGACTGGAGAGCCATTTCTCCATGAGGCATAAATAACTAAATAACATGCAGACTATGGGATCCATGTGATTTGTGATACAGCTCACATTTATTGCTCTTCAAAGGTAACGAATTACTGGGGTTCTGCAGAGAGAAAGAGACCGCGAGACCTTCCTTTAGTGGCATTGAGATCTGGTTGGTCTTTCCTACCGAGACCAATGCATTTTTGATGCTCTTCAATGCATTATCAGTGGCTCGGTGTGCTCTCAGGTTCTGGAAACGTTTTCAGGTCATCTGAAGCAATTTCAGCTTCCAACTGCAGTTTTAAAAAGGCAATATTGTATCCAGAATCCATTTTAAAGGGTTGGTTCAACCAAGTTTAACAAAAAGCATACAGAATTTTCTCACTTACCCACCGGTGGAAGAAGTATTCAGATCATTTACCTAAGTAAAAGTAGCAATACCTCACTATAAGTAAAAGTCCTGCATTAAAAATATTACTTTAGTAAAAATATAGAAGTATTAGCAACAAAATATAATGAAAGAATCAAAAGTAAAAATACCTCTTATGCAGAATGGCCCTTGTGTTATATCATTGGATATTTATTGACGCATTAACATGTGGTACTTTAATGCTGTTGCTTGTCAATGTCAAGCAAATGTTATATCTATAACAATACATCATTTTATAAACTGATCATATGTTTTGTATGTGAAATCTTAATTTGAAAACTAGTAGTTCCAGCTGAAAAAGTACAAGATTTCCCCCTAAAATGTAGTGGAGTAATACCTCAAAATGATACTTAAATATAGAACTTGAGTAAATATATCTAGCTGTGCAGATCTTTTTTTCTTCTCCTGCCATTTAAAAGTTTACAAAAATTAAAAGTAACTGAAAATGATAAGGTGCTTATATCTTGTTTGCAAGGACAGTAGTAGAGACACATTAAAACCTGAGAAGAAAGTGTCATCATTCTGTTTAGATTTTAAACAGAAAGTCAGGATCTTTAACTACAATGATGATAAAAACTAAGAAGACCTCCTTCTTGTCGAACACTTCTAACATTTGTGTGGTTGGTCACTACAAAATGCCAATCCAAAATGATCCGAGGCTGAGGCCCTCAGCATTATGATCCAACAACACTGAATCACCTGTGCTACATGCATTCCATTAAGAAAACATCTGGCTCATTGATGCTTGCGTGCTCTTCCGGGCATAATCCCATCTCACAGGACAATCTGGAAGGACTCTTCCAAGCTGCTGTGTATTTAGTTTGTTGGTGGAAACAAATATTTTCAGTGGCTGAGCAAGTACAAAAAATGTATTTTCTGACATCCCTCTTGTGGTATCTATCCATGCAGATAATTTTGGTTTTATTTGCTCAGGGTTTGAGATATCTGTCTGTAAGATTTCCACTTCCACCCCAATAAAATGGAGGCGAAAGACATGTTGTTTATGGTGCCCACAGGATTAACAAATTCCACACACACAAAAAAAGAAATAATTTCCAAGTTACTCTGAATAACCTACAGACCCCACAGTGAACAGTTTTCATTGGACTTTCTTTCCACTGAAGAAATAGTTTGTTCACAGTGAGGTTTGTGGATTTGTGGAGAGTATCTACAGTACAACAAGATCTGAAGTGCTTGTAACTTTCAACCTAGAGTTTCTCTTTAAAGGCAGCTTACCTCAGGCTTTTCTATCTGGAGATGTGTGTTCATGTGTGCGTTAATGTGTTAAAGAATGTTCTCTCTAGCTGTAATAACGATTGGTTGTGGGTGGGTGGATGAGGGCATTTCAGGCATTATACTGACTAGGCATTAGCACTGTTGCACAATGTTGTGTGTGTCCCTGCATACATTATGCATCTGTGAGTGTATGCGAGTCTCTCTGTCTGGGTCTGCAATGTGATGCAGATCACTCTGACTGCCCTTTTAGAGTACCGCCCCTCAGGCCAGGAAGCTACAGTGAAATCTGCTTACTGTATCTAGATTTAGTGTTTGCGCGCACACACACACACACTTTTAGCGGCATATTTGTTCATGGCTAAAAAGTGCAAAAATATTGGAATAGATACTTTTTTTAAAGCAAAACATTTCACAGTAATTATAGAGTACAAAGGAAAAACATGCAGCTGTGCGCCAGAGGATAAATAGTAACAGATACTCTCTGTGTTGGTGTATTAATACAATTTTATCAGTGTGCTGATTCTTAACAAGAGCACTAGAGACATTCAAAATGAACAAAAAACACGCAGTTTAAACTAATGTTTCAAGAAAATAGAGCTTTTTTGATTTTTTGTTCAGTTGTGATTTCAGGTTGGCCTGAGAAATCAGCTGCAGTGTTGCAATGACATGTAGTGTTAAATACAGAAATGACACCATTCAGCGCTGTCTGTTCATTGTTCTCTATCTCTCTGACATTCTTTATCTGTCAGTCTCTCAGTGCAGGAAGTTAAAATAGAGTTAGGGAATGTGAAAAACTCCTGACACTCCTGTTCTATTTTACAGAAGGATTATAACAGTAAAAGTAATATTTCCTTCTCCATATCTGTCAGGTTTGGATCTGTGTTGGAAGATTTGCTACTGGGGATGTGACAAGGATACCAGGTAATCCTCTCTGAATATGAATTCTTCTACACACAGGATCTGTCTCTGATTCTTGAGAGGGTCTTTAAAGTGGGTCTTGCACTCTGAGGAGTGATCACATCTCTCCCTTTTCTTACACTATGTTCTGCCTCACTTTCTTCCTCTTCTTTCACTTCTCTGTCTGTCTTTTTATCTCTCTCCTGTTTCTCTATCTATGGTGTTCATGTGAGGATAGAAGGAGGTAGGAACTAGGTGTGGAAGTTAGAGGGGGAGAGAGCAGAAAAGAGGAAGCAGAAGAAAAGGTTGGAAGACAGACAGATGGAGGAGAGAAAGAACTGTGTGAATAAGAAAAGAGATCATGCTAATCTGTCACCTTTAGCCCCCTGTGGCAGTTCTTACCTTCTATTCCTTTCATTTGGATGAGGATGTGTGCTCATGACGTACGAGCTGAATGTGTTAATGTGCACAGACATACTGTATGTGAATGTGTGCCTCTAAATGTGTCTGCCTGTGTGTGCGTGTATATGCTAATACCTATGTGGAGCTATTTCTAACCAGCCATCAGGGGACATAAGAGGTCTGATATGAATGACATCACAGCTCAGGGAGGTAGGTCCCCTCATGTCGGGATTATACTGCAGTTGCTCATCCCACTGCCCTGACCATAATGACTCTGTAAATACTAGACAAAAGTGCCTGGGGACGGAGGTATGACAAAGCGAAAAGACTTGTGTGGCTCTGTGTGTGTGGGCTGGTTTATGTGTGCTTTAACTAAGGTGAGCATTTTTTTTATTATATGTTATTCTGGGAATTTAAACCACAATTATTATTTTCAACTTCATTGTCATTGCACAGAGTACAGTTACTAAGACAACAAAATGCTGTTTAACATCTAACCGGAAGTGCAAAAAGCAATAAAGTGAAGAGTAATGTACATACTGGATGTATAGAGGTTATATATTTAACAGTGAGGGGTAGATATGAATACACTAAGATATATACAGTATGAGCATGTGCAGGTATAAGTATAAAACTAATGCTAAAATAGACATTATATACAGAATAAATAGCTGGAGGTATGATATGAATACAGTGTATACATTATAGGTCAGGTGTGTGCAGTATAGACAGTAGTATAAATATGTATTGGTATTTGAGAGGATAAATAGTGCAGGTTAGTGTATGTGCAGTAGTGTGCCCTGGTGAGGCAGAGGCAGTCCTAATGCAAGAGACAGTATATTGAAAGACATAATTTCTGACAGAGAGAGGAAAACTGTCCCCAGAAATCAAGGACATCTTGCCACACTAATGGATCTATGTATGCGTTTGTGTGAGAAATGATGCCCAACAAACATCCCTACCTCCTCCATCATGCTCAGTGTTCTTTATCTTCTTCATTAGCCTTTTTATATGGCAACAAAACTAGTTGCTCCCATGCCTGATGAGAAAGCAGCTACTGCAGCTATATGGTAAGATACTGGGGGTAACATTAATGAGTGAGGTGGTTTAGGCTCAAACATTACTGCCACTCACTTCCTGTTTTTACCTCTGTCGCCTCTTTCTCTCTCCTTTTTTTTTCCCCACAAGCCGATTTTCTTTTAGGGTTCCCTGCTGAGAAAGAATTTTTTTGGTGCTTTCTGTTCCTGCCCTCACCTTTCTCTCTGCCTTTTGTTCTCAATTTACGATGCGTCTCTCTGCCTCTCTTCTTCTCCCTCTCTCTGTCCAACCCCCCCAACCTAAAACTGCTCATCTTTCTCTTTTCTCCTTTTCTTCCTCCTCCTCCACCGTCTGTGTCACACAATCAGAGACACTCCCTCTGTCTGCCAGGCAGAGAGCCAGAATACCAATAGACCAATAGACCAGAGCCCTCTGTCTCCCCATTATCCAGACCCTGTCTTCCTGTCTGCAACACACACACACACACACACACACACTCTGCATGCACGCTCACAGACACATATACCTTCCCATGAATTCATCCAAGAAGACCAGAGGACACACACATACACATGTCTGCATCCACAGGGTTGCACAAGCAGACACAATCCTATAGTAACTTCTGCAGTGACGCACACATTCACCCATACAACCTCTCTCCACAAACATACATTTACTCACACACGCTGTTGCAGGGACACACTGAAGTCAGAATCCACATACACTTAGGCTATAAAACACCCTTAAATACAGAACACACACGTTCATGCGCGCATAGACATCTTGTGCAGCAGCACACACATTCACAGCTGCTAGCCCTTCTAATCAATTTGCACTTTAAAGAGAGTTCCACCTTTCCCTCTGGTGTTTTCAAGCCCCCTGCTCCTCTTTCACTAGTCTTTCTCTCTCTCTCTCCATCCCTCTCTTTTTCTTACTACAATAATTTCTTTCTCCCTGTAAAAGTCTTTCCCTCTCTCTCCCCCGCTGCAACCACTCCTCTCTTTCTTTATTGCTCCTTCTTCCTCTTAATGTGCTCCTCTCCTCTCTGTTCTCACTATTAAAGCTGCATTTCTATTTTAGCATTAAGGGCTTGCAGCATACAGAAGCAAGCAACAGAGCCTATGCATGTTTCTGATATGCACCCCCTCAAAAATGTATCTACGCATTGAAGCTACAGCGGCTATGGATCAATACCATGTGGAGACCATCAGAATGGCGATTGGTCAGCTTCTTGTGTTTTCTCCTACAAGTTTCTAAATTGAAGAAAGGCTCAGTAATTTTCCCTTTTTCAGTAACTATGCTATTAATGATTGCAGGGCAATAATCTTTTATTCAGTAGTGAGACAAGGCAAACCTTCCCATGGTTGCTCTATATCACAAAGTTAATGAAACAATGTAGACAATTACCTTGGGGTATACAATTAAAGTATAATACAGTCTGATAATGTATGACACATATTTAAATCAGTTCCTACACCGGAGGCACCTAATGCAGGTGCACTGTACGCTGTGACGCAAAGTGTACCACCTTGAGTTCTCCTAATATAAGAGAGAAAAAGATGATGGAAAGGCAGAATGAACAAGAGGATGAGAGTGGGAGGAAGAAAATGGTGATAAGCATGAGGCGGCAAGAGAAATGACAAATTCAAATTCAAACATAAAACTATATCCCAAATATATCAATATGTATGTGTTTGTGTATGCGTAGAGAGATGAAAGCATGACAAAAACCACCTTGAGTGCTCAACGCTAGTCACCATAGAAAGTATTTCACCAGCGTGAATTTCAGAGCTTTATCATCAAAACACTAAGCGGGCACCTCTCACAGCGTGCTCACTAACTCCATTTTCTGCTTGCTGTGAAGAATCGATGTATTATGTATGGTATATATAATGTATGTTGTTATTTTTATGATACTGCTTTGTTTGTGGTTGTTTCCCTGAGATGTGGAAGGCGTGATCTCTATCCACCATTGTTTATCATGTGTAACCAGGTGAGTAAGGTGTAGGTACACACCTTACATGCTTGCGGGTGGTTGGCTTGTGTGTGGGAGTGCATAGTGATAATATGGTTATGAGACGTGTGTGTCTGTGTAAGGATGGAAGTTGTTTGGCAAGTGTGTGTATGCGTGGGTGTTAGACAGGACAGCTGACCATTGTGCACGTTTTGGGAAAATAAACTGTTGTTGAGACAGACAACCTAGAATGCCTAATCAAGAAAAACCTCAACTCCCTACTGACTCATGTCATCTCTCCTGTACTCCTTTCTAATTTGGTTTCCAAAATTGCCTCCATCATTCCACTTAGCTTGATTATTTCTTTCTCCAGCACTTTTCCTTCAGGGCCATTGTTGGGCCAAAGGGATGTTGAAAGGGCACCATGGTCCTGAACTTTGCTTAGTTTCAATTATAGTGAGTTAACCATTGAATATTCTAAAGTTTCATTCATTTAAAGTTGCTGGAGATAGAGAATGTCAGCTAAATGTCAAAACATTCTCTACAGTTCCATCTGAACCACACTAAAAACATCACTTCTTCCTTTTGAAAATGTTGATACATCTGAAATGACTTCGAATATGTAAAGAACTAACAATGTTCAGTGGATAACTATTTAACTCTGCGGTAAAATAAACGTATGTCCTGGATATATATCGTGTGTATCCAGTATGTGTGTTTAAGAGCAGTAGTGTTAGATTCTGATCCTAAAACCCAGTTGCTTTTCAGTCCAACTATCTGTCCAACCACTGTCAACCTGGAAAGGTGAATAGAGTTTATCATTTTTCTAGTTCCAGCCATGGTTTTGGATTTGCGACAGGACACAGGCAGGACCCAGTGAATAGATAATTAAGAACTGCAAATGAAGCTATAGTGGAGGTTCCTCTTCAACCAGGCGCTACTCACACATGCCTTCAATTTCTCAGAACTCTGAAATCTTACTACCACCTCTTTTCTTTTCTCAATCTCTCCTTCCTTTCGCCTCCCTTTTACCTTTTCAGTATCCCCCCTACTTTATCTTGTTCCTTCCCTCTTCCCTCACTTCTTTCAGTTTCTTTCTACCTTTCATTTTTTTCTTATGCTCCAAGTATACAGCATGTCTTCATTTAGTTCAAGTCAGTTTTGTTTTCACACTGACTTATTACAAACAAACCAGAGGAGTAAACACAATGTCATATGGACTGACAGGCCCTGCGTCATCACTGCGGACAGGTAGAGACAGCAGAGGAAGGGTAAACAAACCCATCCAGTTTTTTTTGAATGGTACCAAACAGGTTAGGTGTAGTAACCTTACTCCTGCCTGTACTGTATATACTTTATTTTATTTTCTCAATCCCTCCTCCCCTTTTACCTGCCATATATGTCCCCCCATTTTACCTCCCTATTTCATCTCATTTTCACTTTTCTCCGCTTTTCTTCCCAAATTATCAAACTTAGTCTCTCTTAGAAATAAGCCTCTGACTTTCATATCTGTTAGTTCTCTCCCTCAGATGTTAAGTTCAGTGGCTCATCCTGTGGTTCTTCTCTTCTACTTGCTCTGTTTTAACGTTCAAAAAAAAAAAAAGAAAAATCTAATCCACCCCACCACTGTCTCTCTTTCCTCTATCCCTCCCAGTGGCTGCGGGGCTCTGTTAGCATTCTGTTGAGGTGCATCCATTAAATGTCACCTAGCTGGAGACGGAGAGGAAGAGAGTAATAACTGGGTGGGTTCATTTTCTGACGTCACTGAATGTCTGTGAATGTCTACAGATTCAGTACTCCTCTCTGATGTATGATGGACAGATGAACATGCACACACATGCGCATGCAAAGCAAGAAAGCTTAAAACCCCCACCCTTGACCCATCTTATTCCAAATGTTATGTTTTGAATTGATTTCCTGCTTCATTGCTATTCTGCGCCCGTGTGTTTGTAGTTACGCTCATGATTTAATGGATTGTTTATAAAGTTAAAGTTAACACCAGAGTTTATGTGTTCTGACAGATGGTGCGGAGCTAATGGAGAGAAACTGACCTTTCAGCTAATGGAGTTACAAACTGCCCTCTGATCTGTCTGCAACTGCTGTGTGTGAGGGTGTGTATGTGTGACGGAGACAGTGTGTGTTTGTCTGGCGCAGAGACAGAGCGAGTTGAGCTTGTATGTGCGCTACTGTTGTCTTGTATGTGTCTGTCATTGTTTGACCATGCAGAGAAAGCTGACTTCATGTGAAGAAAGAGGCTGCTGAAAACACATGAATCCAGTGGTGGATGTCTGTGTGTGCATTTGTAGGTGAAGAAAGTTGCTGGATCAGTCAGATAAGGACATTTTAGAGTGGTAGCGCATGTGTGTTTGTGGGTTTGAGGGTGTGAATGAGTCATGCTAGTGACTTAGCAAGCCAGAAGAAAAGAAAATCAACAAACATAGGAGGAAAGGGAAGAGGCATTTCTTCCATTTGCACGCACTTCTTTCTAGTCCCGCCACGTTTACACCAGCAAAAAAAAGCATTCTGCAAATGCATTTAGTGGTGAGAAAACCCAGAATCACAAATACACATCTGTCTCCAGGAAGTCATTCATTCAAAAATCAATCACCACAAACCTCTGTTATCTTAAATTGAACTGGGAATGCATACGAGCAGTGATAATGGAATTTGTTTCTACAGTGATTTGCTAGGTTGTGTTTGGACCCTACATTGTCATAGCAATGCATGATAATAACCCTGAGGCATCTTTGCATTGAACACTGTGATACAATAGCAGTAGCCATTATAGAGGTGTTCCATCATGCATTTGTCTTTGCCATAGAATTTTACTGTTTTTATTGCTCTCAACACACACTTTTCAATTTCTCTGTGTTATTCACCATTCTGCTCTTCCTTTTTCCTCCCATCACCCCATCTTTATTTCTCTGCATTGCAGCAACCACCAGTAACGTTTAGGGATTGTAAAGACCAGCGATAGCGCGTATCCAAACACACCTCCTATCTCCTTTTGTTGATATAGGTGCATTGTGCTGTGTGCAAAAAAGGTTGGACAAAGTCGAATATAAATTGGATGATGTGATGATTAAACATCTCAGTCAGTCACATTGTCAGTCTCTTATATTCAGTGGTGGAAAGTAACTGAGTACATTTACTCAAGTAAAATATTTTGATGTACTTGTACTTAACTTTAGAATTTCCAGTTTATGCTACTTTCTACTCAACTATATTTATTTGACAGCTAGTTATTATTTATTTTTCTATTACTATACTTTTTTTTTTTTTAAACCTAAAAATAAACCTAAAAGGTTTCCAACTCTTTTGGCTTGTGATTGTGTTGTTAGCAGTTCCACCAAAGAGACATTTCCCTGAAACTTCTATGGTTTCATTTAAATAACTCAAGGCCCAAAGGGGTAAAAATTACCCAATATTTCACAAAAAAAAAAAAGAAAATATGAGAAAAAAGTGCAAATGAATACTCCATTAATCATCTCATGAATCATCTTGAGACCCTTTGGAGGGAGGCCAAACCCTGGGTTGGGAACCACTGGACTGAACTACCTAAATGTATTGAGTATCAACAATCTAATAATCTGCTCACCATTTCACAGTGTAATGAATACTTTCTATACCTGAAGTACATTTTGCTGATAATACTTTGTACTTCTACTTAGATAAGGATTTGAATGCATGACTTTTACTTGTAAAGGAGTATTTTTTTACAGTGTTGTACTGGTGCTTTTAATGAAGTAAAAGATCTGAATACTTCTTCAAAGTTAGTGAAACTGTTGTAAGCTACAAAAAACAAACAAAACAAAAAACTACTACTACTGAAGTGATTAATGATGTTGCATTTAATTGATTTAGTTACTGTATGTTTACCTGTTTACAATGCCAAATGAATTAGGGGGTTAACAGAGTTCTTTCATTATGTCTATCTGCCTTCTGATTAGTTTGCTCAACCTGCATTGGTGGATTGTCTACTCATCCTAAGACAAAAATGTGGGTTGAAGCCGGTCCATTTCATGGTGTGAAAGCCTCAGGGAGAACCAGCATTCCATCAGCATGTGGCAGAAGTGTCAGACAGAAAGGTGCCAGAAAATATCTTTTCTTTTACACTCCAGTCTAAAAAAGAAAGCTCCTTGTTTCACAGCAAAGGCAACAAAAACCCTTTCAGCTGTTGCTAAAATACTATTTAAAAAAAGTGGCCCTGATGAAGTCTTAAATTGACTTTCACAGAATTAATTCATCATATTAATTATTTTTCCTCTAAATTACAAACAAGTACATCAGTTCACCATGGCTGCCATCCGTAGCACCAACAAGATGATCATTTACATAAAAAATGAATCTTTACAGCCACAAGCTCCTTGAAAATCTCAACTGTGGCATTATTTGACATTCTTGTATCCGGCATGACACGTTTGATATAACAGTTAATGACTGAAGCCTGGTTACTAAAGAAAACCCTTCACCTTGCTGTCAGACGACAACTTGACAGGTGAAAACAAATGGGAATGGGTTTTTCCAAATCACCTCCAAAAAGTGCTGTAATCAGAGCCACAATAACAAAGTAAACAAAATGACAAGCTTTGTGTCTTAATTGATCTCACGCTGAATGTCAAGAACACTTCATGTGTTTGTGTTGTGCTTGCTTTCAGAAAGAAAGTGGATATAATTTCCTTTCTCTGCACAGTGGTTGACTTCTGCCCTCTCTGTGGTATTGAGAAGGATGGAAGAAAAAGTGAGCATAAGAGAATAAAAGAAGTTTTAAGATAGGTGGAGAGAGACAAGACGCAAATAATAGTGTTTCAGAAAAGATTACGGTCTGTCACTACTGAAGGGAAATGCTCACACACCATTGGCTTGACTATATAAGCTCATCACGGTCATAAGAAACCTGCATTAGAAAAGCTTTATAAATTTAACCCACCACTTTGATTTGGATACAACTTTGATTCCATAACTCAACCTATCTTAATGCATGGCTGTGGAATTTGCTAAATGTGTAAACATGGGACCTGAAATTCTTCAACTTGAATTCATCAAAAGTGAGTCCACAGAGTCTGTCTCATATTTGCTGATACTGCTATTAAATAGGATAGGTTGAGTTACAGAATCAAAGATTTATCCAAATTTGAAGTGGTGGGTTGAAATGTATAGTTTTGGAGCAAAATGCCCCGCTTGCCTTTTCAGAAATGGAAAAAAGGAGCCACTAGAACCATTTTTCCTGAAATTATCCAGACTCTCATAAAGAAGCCTGAGAATGAGCTGCTCTAACAGCTGGCTGACAAACACCAGCTAAATCCGTCTTTACCACCCACAGCCACAAAACTCAAAGAAATGAACTTCACTAGTAATTTAACAGTGGGCGAAACAAGAGTAAAACCTACTACTAATCACCTAATTCTCAATAGAAATCTTGTGCTATACACAGAGTAAATTCATTGATAAGTTAAGAAAAGGAAAACCTTTAGCGTGTATAGACTTAGTCTAAACACAGTCTAAAGGAAAACAGAGCATGAAAACCATGTAAATTGCAGTATTGGTTATATCTCCCCCTCATAATATAAACATATGATAGCAATACATTCCCTAATTCTGTGAATTAATCTGAAAAGAGATGGGTTGGGTTAATATATGTTCTCGTCTTTCATTGTCCCTTTTCTTTATACATTGTGTCATGTACTTTTGCAACCCATTCGTGTACAATGTGTGTTTGAATTTGACAGAAGAGAGTGCGCACAAGAGAAACTGAGAGCGTGAAAAAGAGAGCGAGAGACACACTTTACAAGCCGTCGTCTTTCTCATGCTGGAACGCAAGCATGCTCGCCCTGCGTTACCATAGCAACAGCACCCCATTAGGTGGCAGGAGAGTGAACGAATGAACGGGCAGGCATGCGGACAGGAAGGAGAGAAGGGGAGAAGAGAGGGAGGGAGGGAGTACGGAGGTGTTGGGGATGGAGAGATGAAAGATGAAATCTCGTTTAGAGGGGAGGTGGGGAAAGGTAATATGAATGTGTAGTGGTGCCATTGAAGGAAAGGAGGGAAGGGAGCAAGGAGGGGGCGATGAAGGTGGGAAGTAGGAGGCAGGGTGAGAGAGGAGGGGAGAGGCAGAGGGAGATGTAGTGGCAAGAAGAGGAGGGAGCATGCAGGAGAAACCTGTGTGAGAAGGTTGCATGCCGTGTTGCCTGGTGGCTCGTTGTTTTCAACTTTCCTCATTAACTTTAAACACAGCTCTGCTCCAGCAATAACATCCAGAGGTTAAATGATTCAACCAACGTCTTCTCTCTGAGCCTCACCCGTTGTTTTTCCGACCCTCCTGTCTCCTCCTGAGCTCCACTTTACAAGAATTACTTCTGTTTTTCCTTCTATATATTTCCCTACATGAACATTCTTCTTCTGTAACTTTATTAAACACACCCTGCCTTCAGCTCTCCATTTACTTTATGAATAATAACAGACATGTCAAAGAGAGACACACATATATATTTAATCCAACATGTAATTATCTTGTTCAAAAATAAGTTCGGCGATATTCTGTATTTTTATTATTCTCAACAAATCCCATGAAAACACCAAAACCCAACAATGAACTAGTTCTTTATTGTATCTCATTTTATATTAGAGACAGGCCTTTATTTCCCCTGTTCCCCAGTTAATGCAAACTCAAAACTTGTTACCTTTTGTCTTGATAAATTCAGCATAATATCCATTTCCACAAACTAGTTCCATCAGTACAGCAAGAGTTACATCAGGCGTTCCACTTTACCTTTTTTTCCTCATGTTACCACGAATGGAACTCAACACTTCCTACAGAATTTTCACATTAAAAGTCTTGCAGCCTTCCTTTTATCAGGAAGTGTTGAGTGTTGTTGGCGGTAGTTTAACATCGATCAGGAGTACAGCAAAGAAGAACTTTTACTTATGAAAACATTTTTTTCTGCCTCTGTTGTTGTACTGATGGAGTTGGCACTGTGGAAAGGCTGAATTTACCATGTGAGCTGTTGTAGTAGGCTACAGATAATTCCACCCCCCTCAATGTTTTTGTTTAAATGTTTTACTTTGCCTTTATTAGTGACTTGCCTTTATTTGTTTGTGCAGGCTATTATTTGAGACTCTGCAATTATTTGAACACCAGCTTTTATATGCAAATTTCCAGTTGCTTATTCCTCTGTGCCATAGCCCTCCACAATTAAAAACACATCAATGAGCCACACTGTTGCAGCGGGTCACATGTTCCTTCATTATGATGGACGTGGGCACTGTAGTTTATTCAGAGTCAATCCCAATTACACCGTCCTGCTGACATGAAGACTCACCATAGCACGCCAAATGTGTATTAATCCGCAGGTGGAAATAGTCCCCAACAAATGCACTATTTACTGTACTGAATAACATCTGATACAAACTACAGTTTAGTACAACTGAGCCTTTATCAAAAGTGTAACTTTATATCTATCACCTGTGTCAGACAGTTTAGGTAAGTCAGAAATTATTGAGAGACGGACTATCACACTGTTGGTTTTGGATTCTTCATGAGATTTGTTGACAATAAAAAAAATATATATTGAAAACTCCCAGCCTTATTCTTCACTTTTAAGTATGAACAATTTGGTTCATATCAATACATATTTATATGTCAGGGAATGCACAGGACATCTGTCAGTGGCATTTTGTGTCACCCCTCGTCTCTCCTGTCTTTTTTGCTCTTTTTTTCCCCCACTTTCTCTCCTCTTGTCCGTGTGAACAAATGGCACACAGTGTTATTAATACACACTGCCTGGGAGGCAAATAATCTGACGACTGGCACGAAGAGGAGAGGGCAAGACAGGAGAGGAGAGGAGAGTGGAAAGCAGGAGCAAAATGATGAAGGAGTAACAAGGGAATGACACACAAAGGCGTGAATGTCAGATGAGAAAGTGGAGATAAAGGGGGACAAAGAATAAGAAAGAATATGTGTGAGAGGAGATAGTAGAGAAGGAAAAAAGGAGGGTGACGAGATAGAAAAGAGAGGAGAGAAATGGAGAGAGTGAAAATAGATAATTGGAGTGAGGAGAGGACAGGATGAGCGGGGGTGATGGAAAGCGAAAAGAGTGAAAGCCAAGAGGAGTGTGGTGGAACGGAGGGGATATGACAGCGGAGTCTTTCATGACGGCTGTAGAGCAGAAATGGGTTTTCAGATCACTCTCTTGCACTCTGTGCCAGTTTACATGCCTCTGTGCCACCTACAGGCTGCACAGAGGGGAGGAGGAGAGGGGAGGAGAGCAGGGGAGAGGAGAGAGCAACAGGGGAGGAGAAAATGGTAGAAGAGGAGAGGAGAGGTGGGGAGTGAAGTAGAGGTGGGAGAAGAGATGACATGAGAGGAAGCGAGGGAGGTTTGAAAGGAGAGGGGAGGACACAAGCGGGAATAGAAGCGATCTCCTACACACTATGTTTATATACTACTAAACTGCTCTGCCAAATACGTTTGGGAGGAAACATAATTGCTGCCTGGATTTACTGGCAATCCATAGGGACAACGTCAGAGTGGATGATTAGGCATATAAAGCCCTGGACCTCAACACAGAAGAGCAGTGTTTGTGTCCTGCATCCCCCTGATGTTAGGCTTAGGCTGCTAAAACACTTGGTGATGGTTAGGGAAACATTGTGAAACATTGGTTAACCCTGTCTGCCCACTGTTTAAGTGAGGCTTACACATGAACTGGTTGGTAAATCTTGCTGTCAGTCTTGTTCTCTACAAGCACAATGAGCTATCCTGCTCGGTTGTAATTCCTCCTTGGCAATCTGAGCAACATGTGATCATCAAGAACAAGTCTATAAAGAGTTCACTATTATGATTAATAAACTGTTATGATTAATTAATATTCAAGGTGTTGACCCTTGACCCTGATGAAGTCAGATTGGTTAGTGCGTGGTTTGACTTGAGTAAAAGTCACTTTGAGTGAAGATTTGCTGTTGCACTTAATTTTCGCCTGTGTTATTCATTATTTATGATACTGCTGTAAACTGTGTTCTATTGTATCTGAATCCTAATAAGTTCATTTTGTAACAGGATTTATGTTCTTGGCAAACATAAATTCTACATAAATCCATCCAAAATATTGAGCGCAACTATTCAAATTAAATATTTCTTCACTTTCAAATAGCCCTGGAAATATCCTGAAAATGAAAACGGAGTGTCTATTTGCAGCTGGGTGAGAAAAGGCACACGGCAGCTATTCAGCTATTTACACCCGACTTGAGCGTCGTCCGCAGGTAGTTACTGACAGCCACGGATGTTCAGCATCGGCCGTGAGTGTGCGTCGGGCACGGTTGTCTATCTCCTAAACCAAAGGCTTTCTAATATGTGGTTAACGTTGTGAAACGGTTGCAGTTCGGTTAGGTTTAGGCACTTCTCAGGGCTAACCTCTCACATGTGCAGCGTCAACAGAAGGTGGTTATTGAAGGACGTGCGTGTTAAGCGTCAGCCATGTGGGCCACATATAGTCTATTGTCGGCATGGAATTAGATTTTTAAAAAAGTCTGCATTGACCAATTTCCCCTAACCTTTACTAAAGTGCTTTGAGTTGCCTAAACATAATCATGAAGATGTTAATTAGGATTTAGCTTCCAGGAGCAATGAAATACATTGGCAGTGAACAGTTTGCAGATGATTTATAAACATTTCCTTTTTATGTTGAAAAAAAGGGAATACAGGCAGTGTTACATTCCCTTTAAAACTGTTGCTAATCTAAACAATTTGTATATGAACATAAATTTTAGAAGACAGGGTTAGGAGAGCAGGAGGAGGAAAAAAGAGAAGTTACTAGAAATTTGGACAGGAACAGAAATTACAAGCAAACAGCCAAAAAAGGACATCATTTAGGAGCATTGAGAAGTCAACATAATATACGGTTAATTTGAACCCCGGGTCACTGCCTGCAGGTCTAATCAAAACCAGGTTGACGACCACACACTGTGCTGTTTTCCTGTGATGAACCTCCCTGCCAAATCATATCTCTGGTTCAGCATATTCATTGTAGTCATCACAAATGAGATGTCACAGAGGCAAAAAAAAAAAAAAAGCATATCTCTTATTATTTTGGGTCTTTTCTTATGTAATTGTCAACATCTGTGCGTAACAATGTGATTTTACACTTTGTCCCTTGAAGTGTGGCGTGTGGCAGAGAAATGATGTTAAGGGTTTGATAATTAGATGAAGTGCTCTCTCTATCTCTCCCTCAGTCTGCTTTGCATTTGTTCCCTCTCTGTCTCAATCACATAACATGACTATCTCCATGTGCTTGCTGCCTGTGTCTCCTCTGCCGTTACCCTCTGGCTCCCTCTCATTTTGACAAACTAGGACATGAAAATAAGCCTCCGCAGTGCCAGGGGAATGCTAAATACAGGGCCTCTTTTCTTTGGCAGTGCCTCTTTAATCAACTTCCTCTTATCTCTGCCTTGCATCCCTTGTTTCTCTCTTTTCAGAATGTAATGGAGGAGAAATCTGTACACCGCCAACGTCTTCTCCTCTCAACACTCTTCCTCCTCCGTCCTCGCTCGCTTGTTCATTCGCCTGCCGTTGCGTTTCCCGCGCTCTCCCTCAATCTCTGCCATTCTTCTTGCCACCTTGCTTATTCTCTGCCATGCTGTATCTTTTTTTCTGTCTCATTTCCTCATTCTTTCCTGGCTTTGTCTCTTTCGCCCCTCGCCTATCCCCCTCTTTGCCCTCCAGTTTCTGCATTCCCTCTCCCTTTTTATACTTCTTCCTCTTCTCCGTCTCCTCTCTCTACCTCTTCAATTGTCCTGTTGCCCTCATTAAGAGTATTAAGAGTGTGCGCTCATACACCAGGCAGCATGGTTGATGTTGCACAAGCATGAGCCAGCTCTGTACTGGTGGATCTTCACATATATCAAGAGATGACACAGATAATTATCAAGTGTTGTAGCTGAGTCAGTGCATGAATTACTGTAAATACTGCTGTATTATCAGTGATTATTTTTATTTGAATCTGGTCTTACAAACATTTATATCAGCAAAATTTCTAACAGAAAACAATTAATTTCAATGGAATCGCCACCATCAGGGGACTTGCCCTCGGAGTTGAAGTAAATTTGCCATTCAATGCCATACAAACCATCTCCAGAGTGGCGACTTTTCAGGAAACAGAGAGAACAGAAGAGTCCAAAATAGAGGAAGCTCTCATATTAGCTGTGTCCAACCATCCAATTAAGTTTGCTTTGGACCGCGGGACTGTTTTCTCTGCTATTATCCCTGTATACTCACCCTTTGTCTGACGCTCAGTGGTTTCTCTTTGTTACGTTGCTTTTCTTTTACGCTCTGCTTTCTAGCTTCCTCTCCTTCTTTCTGTTCTCCCTCTTTCCTTCATTTTCTCTTTCCCTCTTTGCAAATATCAATGTTGACCCTTCTCTCTCCCCAACTCTCTCTCTCTCTCTCTTTCTCGACCTGTGTGTTTTGTACTTGCCAAACAGCGACTACACAGCCGACCAACCACAAGATTGCGTGAGAGTCAAAGTGACATGTATGAATTCAAAAGTGAAACTACACAAATTTATCGAATGTGTCTGCGGATCATGGCACCTTTCAAGCTAGTTATGCCGTGTATAGTTATCCATGATCTGCAATTGGGTTACCATGGTAACAGGTGAGAACATCAGCACATAAATGCGGGGGGTTTTCCCTAATACTAAGGGAGAGAAATGGGTTTAAACAGATGTGTTATGCTTGTCTCCATTTATTTCAGCACGTCTTTATTGGGAGTGGGTAAAACCTTTCTGGTACAAGATGCCTCGTTTTCAACCTCTGTTTATCTGTCCATCATTTGTTAATGACTGACGACGTCAAGTTGAATGCTTGACTAATGATGCTCATAAACAACAATTTCTTTGTGAGCTCTTTGTTACCATTAGAGAAGACAATTAATGCTTTCAAATGCAGTGAAGTGCAGTATGACTAGCTGTCAATCACTGGGATAAATTTTGTTTTGATTTTTCTTCACGCATTGACAGTGCAGGCAGACAGGTCACCAAAATGTCCATGATTTAATATGTCAGTATGTGTGACTTCATGTTTACAAATTATTGGGTTGTTGTAAGTCAGCGGGAACCCAAAATGAGATCAAAATAAAAAGGAAAAAGTTTTGTTTCCCTTGTCCAGACCAAGGGAACTGAACTGCAGTTGTGAAAGCAACTTTAGAATGTAGTTTTTCATGTGTTCCCCGTGTTATGATTGTTATGTTAAAAAGGACAGTTTAGCTGGACTGCCCCATGCAAAGAAGCTGTTTCGACCAAACAGCGCTGCGCTAAAAATATGCAGGCTGTGTTGGTGGGCGTGTTGCTTAAGGTACCAGTGAGACATTGGGTCTGTCCCAATACCCCCACTTGCGATATTTGCAAGTAGTCAAGTGCCTACTTGTGTGACGTATTTCCGGTAACTGCATGCAGAAGTTTATCTGAGACATTTCATATTTATCTTGACAGTGTTAGATATTAGACGGGCATTGTTCAGTGCAGCAAGAGCGAGTTTTGGTTTTGGTGGACACGGACATCCTAAACAGTGGGCACTGGGCATTCACTACCCACTAACTAACTTTTTTGGATTCCTATGAGAATAATAAAGTGTAAATATTGATCATGTATGTTGTCTGTGCTGTACTAGACGTTTTATTGTGTTAAGTTAGAAAAGCTAACTTCTTCCAGGGCACTGAGCTGTTACCCAAAAAATGTATTATCCAATGGGGATGCAACCCTGCACAAACCCCACCCACAAAGGAGGTTTGTGTCAGTGCAACAAACAAAAAGCAGCGCAAACGAGAGAGCTGGCAGCGTAACCGCAAAGTTACGACAGTGAGGGTAAAAGTCTAATCAGTGACAAAGAAGCAGAGGGAACTGTAGCCAAATGGACATATTATCAAAATGTTTGATATTTAAGACATTTTGTTTGATTATATTACCACAAATCAGATTCCATATTGTTCCTGCCTGTTGCCATCACATTTCTCCCACCTTTATCTCTCTGTGTAAGAAAAGGCTGTAGCCAATTCCTGAAAGGGGTCAAACTCGTGTCAAACACCAGTCCTGCCACTCTCACTCTCACTCAACCCCCCACCCCCACCCCCTTTCTCCTTATGGGGTCAAACATTACACCGGCGCTATCAAAGAGGGTCAGACCAGTCAGTAACACGTCAGGTTGAGCCCTTTCTTGCTTCCACTTCCACTCCCTATCCCCCTTTCCTTTCGCTACTCTGCCACTCTGTGTCCGTCTTCTCTGTGTTATCCTTATCATAATGTAGGGATTAAATAATGTATTAAGCTGAGCTATATTGCGGATGTCCAAGGGATGTCACGGAATGGCTTATACATTGCCCCTATGAATGAATGTTTTAAAAGGGTAAAGGATTTCTAAAATCCCAGAGACGCCCTGCCAGTTTGGGAGCACAGATACATCCAAAGGGCAGGAGACAATTAAACCTGAGGATTTGATCCCTGTAGCCGAGGTACCGAGGCAGATGAGGAAACGAGAGGCTGAGAAAGACTGGGCGAAAGACGAAGGTAGGCAGACTGAGAGAAGAGACGCGGTAACAGACGACTGGGAAGGCAGAAGAGGAGACAGACTGACAGGCAGACTCAACAGGTTTCTTCTGCACCTGGCACACTGTAAAATATCCAGAGGTGATTTAGTTAGATTATATTCACACATGGGATTAAAATATGTCTCTGCTATAAACACTGCAGTCTCAGTTCTCCCACCAAACACAGGTGTCACTTCACGTTACTTCCTCTTATATAATTTACATCGTCTCAAATTGATAGGAAACGTCTTGTATTGTTTGAGTATGCTGGCCATACATTTTTTACAAGTAAAAATTTACATATCTCTATGCCACCTGTTAGTTTTGCCTGTGCCACCTGGTTATCCTCGCACAAATTTCCAATTCATCTCTATATACAGGCTTGAGGAGGCCTGCATTTTTTATTTATCCTGCATTTAAATATGTTACCCATGATACTTGGAGGTCGTTTAGTTAATGGGGCCATATTACAGAAACTCTTAAGAGCTCTCAAATCCAATGTGAAGTTCTTTCAAATTTTTCAACTAACTAAATTTGCATTGTGACTAAACAAGACTATAAGTCTACAGCCATGTTAGCAGCTCTGTGAGGCTGTACTTAAGCACACTGGTGCTTCGAGCTAAATGCTAACGACAGGATGCTAACATAGTCCCAGTGACAACGCTAACATGCTGATGTCAGCAGGTATAATGTTTACCACGCTCACCATCTTAGTTTAGCGTGTTAGCCTGCTAACATTTGCTAATTAGCAATAAACACAAAGTACAGCTGAGGCTGATGGGAATGTTATTAGTATTTAGTTATAAATCAATCCACTTTTGATCTGATAAGAGCACTAGATGAAAAGTTTACCGAAGTTATTAGAATTCGACCTGAAGGGAACGTCTGTACCGAACTTCATGGCAGTCCATCTAATAGTTGTTTAGACATTTCACTCAAAACCACAAATGTGACCATCATGGTGGTAATAGAGGAAAAGTCAGAGGATCAGCAAATCCGTAGGATTCATCCTCTGAGGACCATAAATATCTGTACCAAACTTTATGGTAATCCATCAAATAGTTGAGATATTTCAGTCTGGACCAATGTGGTCAACTGACCGACCGACACTGCAATCCCTAGAGCCATGCCACTAGCAAGACTTGATAAATGATAGATATTTCAGAGTACAATCAGGTACAAGTCAGTGCAGCTGTGGATCAATACTGTAAGACGCACAGATAAAGAGACAGACAAAAGGTAGAAGCAGGAGACATAAAATTGCAGAAATTGTGGTAGGAATCCTTGTCATTTTTGAATAATAGGGTGCAAAAGGTCATCTCCTCTTTTTGTCCTCATGTCTCCATGATCATTTAGGAAACAAAAAGCCGGCAGACTGAGAAAATAATCCCTGTGCAGCCAGACAGACACAAAGAAAGGAAAGACGGCACTACCATCACAGACTTTCTTTGTACTACAGAACAGCTTGTTTTGTATTGTGTCTTGCTTAATTAGTGATTATGACAGGAGTTAAGAGACCTGACCTGTATCTCCGCTAGTTGATGCCTCAGTGTTTGGAAATTACACAAAAGAGATGTACAGGTTTGATCTCATTGTTCATTTAACACGTAACAGATGTGTTTTATGTAATCTTCTACTGTCTTGTCAGTGTCTTTGAGCATAAATAACACATAAAGGTATTGTATACAGTAATTCATGGAACCTTTTTTTTTATCTTTTAAAAAATAGAGAAAAAAATGTTTTGGGGCTTTAACACCTAAATGGGATTTCTAATATTCAAATGATGGCAGTTTCAGAAAATCAAAAGATGTACCTAAAGTTCCAGAAAATCAAAGCATCATATTCATTATCAGGAAAAGCGTCAATTGACCTGAATCTTGGCCCATTTTCTAGCTATAAGATTCTTTACATAAGTCTAGAAATTACTGGAAAATCCCAGGTAACATGCTTGAATTGAATTAAGTTCAAGGTGAATTTAGCCTCTATAGGCAAATTCACCAAACCATGTTATGTTAAGTCATCTCTCTGCTGTTTTCCATTGAAACGCTCTGCACCTCTCCTGTACTGACATGAATACATTCCTTTAACTTGAGTTTCAAATGTGGCGTTAAATTGCCCTTTTTAGTTCTGGAGTGGTATGAATGTCTCGTGGGAATTGATGTTAATATTTGATATGTTAATATTTGTTTCGCTGTCAGCGAATGAATAATGCAGAGAACTGAACTGAGGATTGGCACACACTGGTGTTTTCATTGCTGGATTCTTAATGATTGTTCTCTGAAGGCTTTTATTTCTCCCCGTGTGGCCTTTTTGGTTTGGGGCTCAGTGTAGCCATTAATACTGCTGTTAGCTGCATCACTAATTCATACACACACAAGCATATAAAAGCACATATGCATGCACACTTTTATGCGATCCTACTGTGCGCACACGCTAAACACAGGCACACGTTACTTTTATGGAAATAATGTTTGTATATCCCCTGCATCATTTTCTCTTACTAGGCATTTAAACAGACAGCTGCAACCACACAATGGATATGAAGCTTGAAGGTTCAACCACCAAACAAAAGCATCTTACCAAAACTCAATGAATTTTGCATAACACACAGAAACACAAAAGACTGGTAAGTTTGATGCGTTTACATACGAATTTTACAGCTACATATTCTACCGTGCAGATCAAAGCGCGTAGCACACAATCTGAGCTTGATTGTAATTCTGTTTTAATTTCCATAATCACTACTATAATACCATGCTGCTAATTCTGTATACTTTGGCCTTTATGCTGCAATTAAGTGTAACAATGGTGATTACCATAATCACGTTTGAAAATACACTGGCCTCAATATTTCATGTTTATGCATTCGGTGCACTATTCACTACACTGCAAAATGCTTTCCAAGCTGCCTCTAATGTGAATGATAGTTTATATCTGATATATCTGCAGCCTCAATGACAGGTCAGCCAGGTCTTAATAAGTACGTCTGACCTGTGCTCGTCTGACCTGGGTACAGCTAAATACTAACAGTGTTTCCCATCTGTTTTTATGCTTACTGTACTTATATTTTAGCAGACCCAAGCCCGACAGGCAAATACTAAATGGGACTTGATACGTGTTTATTCCAGTCCAGTAATCTCTAGGAATTATGTTCATTCTGGACAATTCCACATCTCGTGATTTACATCCAGAGCCACCATTCAGTGCAATCCATACAGCAGTGTGCCGTATATGTAGAAATGCATAAAGTAAGGGTGTGGAGGTCGGGCTTTTTACCAAAGTATCTATACCCTAATCTACCCATAACCATACTTTAATTTACCATAACTACAATCTTCCCCTAGCCTTATTTGGCTTGCTGCACTTATATTGTAGAAAGTGTGCATTAGCATTGGACATAAAAAAAAAAGAACAAAAACTTGCCATTGAATGTAATCTAGGGTTTAGCAGTGCCGTCCCATATCAACTACATTAATTAAAGCATATGATTAAATGTATGGATACATCGACTTCTTTAGACGGGATGAAGCTGCCAATTCTCAGCACCCATTACCAAACTCATTACTCTAACAAGGGCAATTAACTGTATACTGTAAAGATACGAAGTGATACATTCAAAGGTAAAAAATTCACAGGGGAAAAATATACAACATATATAAAGTTATAAATACATGTTAAAAAGTCAAATGTATATATATCATGAGTGCAAATATATAATGTGCAGGGCAGTACAAAGAATTCACTGAAGACTGTGCTAGACATATGCATGCACACATGCACTTTCCAGCATATTTAAGTTAAAATAAATGCTATTAAGCCTCATTAGAACAGACCAAAAGATAAATGTTGACAGAGGTGGTTTAGTGAAACCTCACCGCAAGGTGTTTTAGGTAGATTAAAAGACACAAATCCACTTACAAAATAATAAAAACAAGGATAATTACATTACATACGTAAATTTGTGCATTATTTTCTTTGTCCGCCAATGAATAAGCAAGACAAATATACTGCTATCCAACTAAATTGCAGCTTTATACCCAGAACATAAAGCAGCCTCACCCTGCATATTATGTGTTGTGACTGACCAGTGTAGCCACATTAAAGTTTGATAGATCTTTGTCTAATGAGGATGGACTATTTTTGACCTGTGAGCATGTTCCGGGCCTCCTGTTTAGACTCAGTTGAGTACCGTAAATAAACACTTGTTAGCACACTTATTTTTAATTAACTGTCTCAAAACAGTAATTAGCATATGATTTTTATTAATATGGAAGTGGGCCACCAGCATCACTCATTAAATAAATGTAATGCTGACTTGTTTGCTGTTCTTGGTCTGATTTGATTTGATTTGATATGATGCACCAAGAAGAAAAAGAGGGAGCGAGAGAGAAGGTTAAGTATGCAAATTAACAACTACTGCTGCCGAATAAATAAAAACAAGTATTATCCTGGAGTAAAAGGCAAAATGATGTGTTTGGTGTTTACATTCTCCAGAAACTTGAAACTTGAAAGTATGACTATGCACTTACATAAACTAAATCTTTATCATTAGTCTGTTGCTGACATTCTTCTACATTGACAATATGTAAATCAAATGTTATGCCGAATAACAGATGATGTGTTAATAAATAGTTAAAATTCTGGTTTACAAAACAATGTACAGGAGTAAAGGACACATGGAGATGGTTGTCAGCTATACAGTATTTGAACTGTAAAAAGTGTGCTTTTGCTGCTCTGCTAGGTATCTCAGCTCTTTTTCTCTTTTTTCAGAATTTAGTTAAATTAGGTCTTGAACGAAAAAAGAACAAAAAAAAAAGCTAATAGATTCCTGTAATTCAAGAATACTCCCCGTATCTTTCTTATACCTGAGGCAATTATAGGAGACACTGCTAAATCAGCTGAATTCTAGAGGCCTGGAAGAATGTTATCAGGCCGACTTATGCTCCCAATCCTATAGCTGTATACTATTAAAAGTAGAAATTATATTGTCTCAGACCAATGGATAAAGGATAAAATAGTCTGAAGATGGGACGGGAATTTGAAAATGGGATTTAAAAAAAACAGGAGAGTAAAAGTAATAAAAAAGTAAATTTGTTGGTCGTCTTCTTTGGTGAAATTTGCAAGAAGAAGAAGCTTATTTAAATACTGTTACATTGTTTTCTGTGAGAATAATAGACCAGGTTTACTTCCCATTATGTGTGTGTGTGTGTGTGTGTTTGAGTGCGTGTACATGCCACTCCCTGTTTGACCAAGTCAGTGTGTGTGCATGTATGAGCCTTAGTGTTTCGGCAGGTTTTTTGGGGGCTGTTTATGAATATCTGTGTGTGTAAGTGTATGTGCTTGTGTGTGTGTTTGTGTAACTGTTTTTGATTGACAGCTCTGTGCTAATAGGGTTAGTCCACTGCTGAGAGGAGACCACTGGAGAGGAGCAGAAATCAGCATGAAAGCAACAAATTACACACAACACACACACATTTCTACAGTTCTAGTACTCTCAGCTACACATATACATACATACATACAGGGGTAAGTGTAAGCAAACACAAGCACACAGAGTTCCAGCCCTATAAAATGAGTGCATTCAACATCAAACACCCATGATAATGTGCATACCACACACATTCACATTTTAACACTCAGAAAGCTCAATAAAAAGGCACCACAGAGGTTTCTCTCTGATGCTCGAATACTCAAGACTCAAAAACTCTGCTCTTACATTTTTTTTCCTCTTTGTCTCACTGCTAATTTTACAAACAAATGCTGTCCCACACACAGACACTTTTTTTCTCTCTTTCAACTGTGAGGTCAAGTGTATAATTATGATGTTCCTATGAAATACTCACATTCAAGTAGCTCGACCAGCCCATTTTCATTAGCTGATATATGCAGTTAAAGCGCTCATCTAGCCCATACATACAATACATTCATTTAAACTCTTCACAAGCTCAGTGCAAGTCCTTTTTCTGACCCTCATAATCGTTACCATGTGCTACTTGTCAGTCAGACTGATTGTGATGAAAGAATTTGTTTTTGTGAAAGTGATGCAATTACTATAAATCATCTTAGATTAATGTGAATTAATTAAATGACCTGTTTCAGTACATTATTTAATGCATGAATGGGTTTCTCATTGTTGTAAAAATGTTTAACCAGAGAATTTACTCATATCTTAATCTCATTTCTTTCAATTCAACTTTCTTCCTGATGCCATTAACCAATGATGTTACGGATACATTTTATTGGAGAAATCTTTCCTAATTCTATAGTAGGGTTAAGGTTGTCATATGTTGTACTGATTTTAAATCCCTCCTAGGCAAATGTGTGGTTTCGATCCATATAAATAAAGTTAACTTGACATGGCGTGAAATATACATGGATTACAAAAATAGAAAATAAACATTACTTAAATGAATAGTTTGACATTTGGGCAAATACACTTATTCGCTTTCTAGCCGAGAGTTAGGTGAACTCGTAGTAAGAAAGCAAATAAGCGTATTTCCCAAAAAGTCAAACTATTCCTTTAAGATTCAACATGCCGTAGTCACTTCCTCAAAGAGATTTGATGAAAAAAGGGAAAAAAATTCTGAGGTTTTACTTCAGCATTGCTAAGATACTTTTTCATTTCTGTAGAAAACTCTTCATGTGTGAACTCAGTTTTAGAGGTGCATCTTCTCTGGAAGATATTCATTAAGAACAAAGCCTGTAATTTGCATCTATGATATCTTTTATTATTTATGGTAATGAACACCCACACAGGTTCACACCCTGTATCTGTCCTTCATTTGATTGTATAAAGACACAAAAACAATACAACATGAGTGACAGTGGCACTGTTCTTATTCTTAGTTGTTCTAAATAATCAGGGATATTTAGTCTGATCGTGTGGTTGTTTGTGGATGTGTGTCATCGTGTAGAAGCCTATACTGTATGTGTACCCACATGCGTGGGAACTTCAGTGTTTTCATTGCTGTCAATGTGCTTGTGAACATGTGCATGTGAGAATGTGAGCAATGTGTGCGGAAGCATAATGCAATACGAGCATATTTGTGTCAGTGCGTGTGTGTGTGTGTGTGTGTGTGTGTAATGTGCATGTGAGCGTCTGTACTCCCTAGATAAGAAAATGGTGTTATTGCTGAATAAAAGCCCTTTAGAATCGGCCCTGTGGGAAAAGTGGACACAGTTATCAAGGAGCCAGAGATCCTGACAAGACATCAAGACTGTAGAAATAATAACATGAGGATGAATAAAAGAAAACCTTAATAACATTATCTGTGTTGCTTTCATTAATTCTCTCTCTTGCTCTCTTTCTCTTCCACATACTCCCACATGCTTATGACTTTGGCTTTCATACAATACCTATCTTTGACACTCTAAATCTCTTTTTCTGTCGCATTTACATGAAACCAGAACCTGGAAAAATGCTTAATGGGAGGCACTAGATTTTTTTCTAACAACAAATTGTAGGTTTTTAGTTTATTATTTATTTTGACTTCCAATTTTACAATTCTTAATAGAATCCTACTTCCAGGCGTGTGTTATATAAGCAATAATACCTGATGCAGTGTTCTGACATAAAGCTGAGAGGTCTTTTCTCTGTCGAAAATAGACTTCATGCGCCTAATTTGACTATTACTTCTCTACATCAAGACACCTCAGTTTATTATTGCATTTATAGTATGGCCACTTACAAAGACAAAATAGAAAATAAAAAGAGAAGCTGTGCTGAAGTCGACATCCATATTTAAATGTTGTCAGTCAGTTTGTTTAGGTCTGTTTCACCAGCAAGAGTTAGCTTACCTATTAGCAAGTAGCAATAGCATTAGCAACCGCACTGTCACTGTGGATACCTGCAGGTTAATACGCCTTGCGCACTGACTGAACAATGGTTAAACCAATGATGAGAACTACAGTATGTTTGAGGTGTCCCGTTACACAATTTTAACGTACACGTGCCAGCCAATCAGAAACTTGTTTTCTGTGGCAGCACAAACTGTGATGCAATGTGTGAGTACTGTCTAAAATATGTGTATGATAAGGCTTGAGGATATGTGGTATGTGTATGATATGGTAGTATAATGCCTCATATCTTGGGAACATTTTTATCCCCCCATCTTCTGCCACGATGGCCCCATATCTTCTACCACTATCAGCAATCATGGCCTTGTCTTCTTTTGCTACCATTAATGTGTATATTCCCACTGTAAACGTCTTCAGCTAAATGCTGCTTCTTTTTAAACAAAAATCCATGACTTTCTCCACCGCCTGGGGTCCCTTACTGTGGCGCTACAGTATCTAACGTTGCAGCTCCCAGCCATGCATTTAACCAGCCTGCTTTCTTAATTCCCTCTGGAAACAGCTTCTCAAGGCCATGCCAAACCGGCACAAGATATGAGGCAAATGATGAAAATGCACAGTTTGCCAAAAGCCTTTTGCAAATTCATTAATGGCTTCCGCTGAAAAAGAAGGTGACTGTGAGGCTGAAAATTCATCAGATGCCTCATGACACAGACTTAAACTGTAAGTTTAAATACTACTATGTTTTAAATTGACTGACTAGACATAAGAGAGAAGAAGCTGATATCTAATGTGAACAGATGTTTCTGTTTCTTCTGTCTCTCCGGCCTGCCTGTCACCACCGTCACAGCCCCAGTGAGGTTTGTACCACTGCTGCACCTGCTGCCACTCCAATAAGTAGACAGTTTATTTACACTTTGAACAGTCTTTGGGAAGTGTCAATGAACTCCTTGCCTTCCTTGAATCTTTCAAATCAAAAATCTACTTTTTTTGTATCAAATAGTGCAGTAGAGGACATAAAAAAATCCACAATCATGGCTGTCAATAGAAGTCGTCTTGGCCATGCACCGTGAGTTTTCACAGTAATTGATTTTGTTCATGACATACAAAACTTTTCTTGACAAAATATTCCATTTCAGTAATTTTAGTGTGATACTGAGGAATAATAACTCAATAATGTGTGGATGGTGGCCTCAAAGGTAGATTCAGAGTTGAAAGAGAAATCCTTGTAAATAAAACTTTGTAGCCTAAAGTCAACACAATAACCGTTAAGAGCTGTGCTGGCTGCTTGGCTCAACAGTTCCTCTCTCACCATGGAAAAACAAAGTCTCAGCCAGCACATAGCAATTCTATCACTTATCATTATAAATGATGGAACAAGTCATTAAACAGTCATGATGCACTGCTATGATTCCTGACAAGACCTTGGCTCCTGAAGGTGAGAGCTGTGCAGGTCAGGCAGGTAACCCAGGTTGAAGTTGAAGCTCAGCGTGTACAGCACAACAGCAGCTGGAAGGCAAGGTGTCTGACTGAGCGGTCTGATTCACTTAGCAGAAGCAGCTACCAGTTTTCAGCTCAGCAGTGTCTTGGTTGCAGGAGACAAGTTTCCAGTGATGGATCAAATGTAGCTTGTGATGACCATTGGTTCCTTTGAGTTTCTTAGCTCTCCGCAAACACACCCCCAATATTTTAGAGGAAGCAAGCTATTACATTCAGTCAATCTGCATTCTTTAATCATGCATTAACTTCCCTCAAGGGTAATCCTAAATAAAAGACTCAAAATCTGCTGTGGTTACGTGGCTAATGCTGTTGTTAGCATAATATCTGTAAATCAGTGCTAATGCTCTAATGTAAAATTGGCAGTATATGTTAGCGACTAGACAGCTAGTTGATAAAGATGACTACTTGTGTAAGTATTCAATGTTACACTGTAAAAAAGCTGCAGTAATGTTGACTCTAAACAGTTACAAAATCCACACATCATACAAAACAGCAGTGGTGGAAAGTAATGAAGTACATTTACTCAAGTACTGTACTTAAGTACATTTTTCAGGTACTTGTACCTTACTTGAGTATTTCCATTTTATGCTACTTTATACCTGTACTCCATTACTACATTTCAGAGGGAAATATTATACTTTTTACTCCAGGTCCAGATTTTAGATACAAAGGATATGATCGACAAATAAAATATAATTCATTTTTATATCAATCACTAATAACATCCCAGTAATATATATATATATATAACTATATATATATATATATATATAACTATATATATATATATATATATAACTATAACTATATATA
>VMKM01003229.1:0-42521 GCA_008360985.2 Macquaria ambigua | reverse complement strand
CTGTTAATTACAACACGTTTGAGATGTATCAACAAATCATTTATTTAGTGGTCATTTACAAATGCTTTTTAAATGATTAGTTCATTAATACATAATGGCTAAAAGATGCGGTGTAGAAGAAGTGACTATGGATGACTACGGAGCATTTTAGCGTCTTTCAGCTCATTATTTTCGCTCTTTTAAGGCCCACTGTTTTGGTTCAGTCTCACGGTTTTCAGCAAAAAAGCTCTGATAAACCTACTGTACTTTATCTGCCCAGCACCGAGCTTACTGTAAGAGCCAGATATTACCGCCAGGAGTTGGTGGAGACAAAATACAGAGCTAAAAGGAGAGTGAATATTGGACAGACCTTTAAATGAATGTAAATGTTGCTTCATGTCTGCTGGATGTGTAAATAAGTATCTGTTTGCCATATCAACTTTATAAGGTGATGATATGTCAGTGTTGTTTCAGATCTATCTATCTATCTAGCTATTTATCTATCTATTTATTTATTTTCCTCTCGTCTGCCTCGACCTCTCTTCCTGCTACTCTGTCATTCTATCATTCATCTCTTAGAGGCGTCAACGCCTCCACATTATCTCAGGGCCGTGTGTGCACCAGCTGAGTGATGGATGGAGGGAGTGTTTGTGCTGGCAGATGAGTGGAGGGCTAAGATCTTCTTTATCTATCTGCTACCTGTCATTCCTTCACATCTGGCCTTTCATATGTTGTTTCTTTCTGTCGCTCTCTTCCGTCCTCCTCTCCCCTCGTGACTTGTACGCTTTCATTATGTTGTGGCAGGGTTAAAAGGTGAGAGTGCTCAGCCCCCCTCCATATTGCCCGGCGCTACCGTGTGGCTAGTCGTCGTTCTGGCTTTTAAACCGACTCGCAGCCCGCCCGTGGGTCTGTAACACTGACACTGAAGAGTCACATGGGAGTTGAGAGATATGGTCAGTGTCCGCAAACTGATGGACTGTCTGAGTACTGTGGCAGCGGCTGTCTATGGGGAGTAAAGCAAGTGTAGCACATGTCAACTCCACAGACATGCCCCTTGACAGATGCTACTGTAGTGTAGGGAGCTTGTAAAATTATTCACTCTGATTTTATTCCATTTAATTTGCTAAGTATCTTTACTGCAAGAATTATTTTGAACTATACTCTTTAATTTCATGGATTTCACTAGAAGAAGACAAAGTTTAGTGAGTGAAATCTGATGTGACAAAAGAAGCACATAACACAACAACAAGACATATTTATTTCTTTATTTCTTTTAACATCTATGCATGAGATACAAGATTGATTACTGACACACAGCCCTCACTAAATCCACTTTTCTGACACACTGGCAATTCATTATGCGTTACAGTAGAAAGATTATTCCAAACTACTCCAGCGGCTTGATTCATAAGATTGATATTTTGTAAAAAAGCAGCCATGCATTCTTTCCTTCAAGGTGGGTCAAGTCTATAATGTTAGTTAGCGGTTTTCAGCACCAAATGCAGTGACTCTCCCTGCGGCCCGTTTCAACACACCATGATACTGACCTGCCCGCTGCTCTGCCCTTAACCTTGTTGCCTCTCTTCCATGTTTATGGATGAGACATAAGGAAAAAAGGAGACACAAACAGAATTCCTGTATGTCCCAAAATTCATTGAAACATCTAAATGACAATAATAAGTATCACAATACAATCTCAATGTTTTAGGTCGCTCTCCCGAATCAGCGCGCAATCTTGGGTTACAAAATGTCAAGTAAACAGAAAACAGGCAATAGTGGAGATACAAGGTTTTTGCAGGTTGCTAGTAAATTTAAATCGTGGACTGGTAGTAAGAGACGCAAGCTGACTGGCAAAATACTGTGAGTTGCTGTTGCCTGATAGGAAACAGACTATTCTGTCACCAGCAGCTAGTATCGGGATCTGAATTCACTCCCTTGTTCATTCATTCACTGCTTCCTATATAACGGACACTCAATAGTTTACTATATAGAAAGCAGTAAATTGAGATTTTGAGCACTAATTAATTAATTAATCTTTTTGTGTCATCACTGACAGGTGGAGTGTAAAGACTATGAAATGCAGCACATTGCATTGTGGGAATGTTGGAAAATAGTGTACAAGTCATGGACACAACTTTTTTTGTTCCATTGCTGGAATTTTCGAGGGCAGTGTCTAGAGTATAACTTTCACACTTGGACATCAGACACTCAAATAAAAAGGCGCAGGCCAAATGTAGTTTACTGTTTGTGAAACAGGGAGTGATTCTGTACACAGCATGTGTCGTGTTTTGGCCGGAGCAGTTGGTTTCAGTTGGGTGTTTTGTTGCTAGTAGCAACCACTACTGACACAGTTCTATAGCAGTTTGACATTGTTATATCCAGTCTTGTGTCAGATCTGTTCAAACAATCAAGCAAATATTGACAAGCATCTTTTATCTACTCCCCAAATGGCCTTGTTGGACTGTTATCTGTAGGTGTTTTTAATTATAGCTGTTTACCCTTATCCCGAACCTCAGTCTAACTCATGTTTATCTCATCTTTTTCTGATTTGTAATCACAATTATTGAATTTGTTGTCCAATTCACAGTTTTACAATTGCTTCCAGAAAAGACTTCAAAAGCCAATTCCTGTCTTTAACCTTAATTTGTTTTTAGAAGTGTGTTTAGCTTGCTGTATAGCTGTGCACCTACACGTAAAGTGAGGGCAGAAGACGGACACTAACTTAACAATTAATTAATTTAAACCCAGAGGAGATTTTCCTCTTCCCTGCTGTGATACAATGTGCCTGGCAACCCACTGAGTTCAGGAAGGAGTACTGTAACACTGCTTATTTAATTCATTTCCATCATTTGGAATAATCTTGAGAAAAGATATTTTAATAAATAGAGCATTCGTGTAAATTTGTAAGTCTTTTAAAATATTACTCATCACAAGGAATAATGTCTAACATTGTCATTGTTTGTTTTAAAGGTTTCAGTGGAGTCTGGACTCCTGGCTTCATTTACACAGTTACGCAGAATCAGTGCTGTAGCAGGTCAGACAACGTGATACTGACTTTGGATGTTGGTAATAACAAAAGAGGCGTCAAATGCCTGGTGACCTCCAAAACCAGTGTTTCCATGGCTCCATGCTTGAGGGTGAATTCAATTTATATTCTTTTTCCTCTTTGTGTGTGTGTGTGTGTGTGTGTGTGTGTATTTGTATTTCATATATAGTGTATTTCATGCTAATACATACATACTCAAGGACTCCATGTACTACATGTACTGTATACATTTGGCCTGGATTAAATTAATACAATCTTTCTATTCAAAACACATCCACATGCAGTATTATACACTGTATAATGTGCAAATGGCTTCTGCTGAACAAAAGGTCAATCTTAGATTTTTATTATTAGAATTTATAGATTAGCCAGTGGAGGAAAAAAACAACAACTTTGCATCATTACAGATAATTATTTTCCTAAAATCTGATATTCTCGTTTGATATATAAGTCCACTATGTGCCAGCCGCCTACCTTACTGCGATGTGAGGTTCATGGGCTGCAAGCCAAACATGTTTAGAACCACAGCTGTAATTGGACTGCAGATGTCGTTACACATTTCAGCTACGTGCTTTGAGTACTTTGCATGTGTTTTTGTGTTAGAAAAGCCTACAGCATATCACATAGGCTTTGACTGTAAAACACAACATGTAAAAGCCCCTTCCCTAGATTTTCTTCCTCTTTTTCTATTCTTTCTTAGCTTTTTACCTCATCACAATTCACCCTTCCTTCCAGCTTTAGCATGGGACCTTTAATACCATTGCGTCTTCTTAATTCACTTTTTCCTCTTCTGTAGGCACATAAATATGCAGTAATAGCTACAGCAACTTCCTTTTTCTATTAAATAAGTGTCAAAAGTTAGACCCAACCATACTGTAAATTTTCTTCTTATGATGCTTAAGAAATTAAATTAGGATAACACTTTATTATTAAATTATTTCTTTAATTTCATTTTGCTTTTATTATCACAATAATGATCAGTTACATTAGTACCATTAGTTAGTTATGTGATCTTTAACTCATGGTCTGTTAATTACAACACGTTTGAGATGTATCAACAAATCATTTATTTAGTGGTCATTTACAAATGCTTTTTAAATGATTAGTTCATTAATACATAATGGCTAAAAGATGCGGTGTAGAAGAAGTGACTATGGATGACTACGGAGCATTTTAGCGTCTTTCAGCTCATTATTTTCGCTCTTTTAAGGCCCACTGTTTTGGTTCAGTCTCACGGTTTTCAGCAAAAAAGCTCTGATAAACCTACTGTACTTTATCTGCCCAGCACCGAGCTTACTGTAAGAGCCAGATATTACCGTCAGGAGTTGGTGGAGACAAAATACAGAGCTAAAAGGAGAGTGAATATTGGACAGACCTTTAAATGAATGTAAATGTTGCTTCATGTCTGCTGGATGTGTAAATAAGTATCTGTTTGCCATATCAACTTTATAAGGTGATGATATGTCAGTGTTGTTTCAGATCTATCTATCTATCTAGCTATTTATCTATCTATTTATTTATTTTCCTCTCGTCTGCCTCGACCTCTCTTCCTGCTACTCTGTCATTCTATCATTCATCTCTTAGAGGCGTCAACGCCTCCACATTATCTCAGGGCCGTGTGTGCACCAGCTGAGTGATGGATGGAGGGAGTGTTTGTGCTGGCAGATGAGTGGAGGGCTAAGATCTTCTTTATCTATCTGCTACCTGTCATTCCTTCACATCTGGCCTTTCATATGTTGTTTCTTTCTGTCGCTCTCTTCCGTCCTCCTCTCCCCTCGTGACTTGTACGCTTTCATTATGTTGTGGCAGGGTTAAAAGGTGAGAGTGCTCAGCCCCCCTCCATATTGCCCGGCGCTACCGTGTGGCTAGTCGTCGTTCTGGCTTTTAAACCGACTCGCAGCCCGCCCGTGGGTCTGTAACACTGACACTGAAGAGTCACATGGGAGTTGAGAGATATGGTCAGTGTCCGCAAACTGATGGACTGTCTGAGTACTGTGGCAGCGGCTGTCTATGGGGAGTAAAGCAAGTGTAGCACATGTCAACTCCACAGACATGCCCCTTGACAGATGCTACTGTAGTGTAGGGAGCTTGTAAAATTATTCACTCTGATTTTATTCCATTTAATTTGCTAAGTATCTTTACTGCAAGAATTATTTTGAACTATACTCTTTAATTTCATGGATTTCACTAGAAGAAGACAAAGTTTAGTGAGTGAAATCTGATGTGACAAAAGAAGCACATAACACAACAACAAGACATATTTATTTCTTTATTTCTTTTAACATCTATGCATGAGATACAAGATTGATTACTGACACACAGCCCTCACTAAATCCACTTTTCTGACACACTGGCAATTCATTATGCGTTACAGTAGAAAGATTATTCCAAACTACTCCAGCGGCTTGATTCATAAGATTGATATTTTGTAAAAAAGCAGCCATGCATTCTTTCCTTCAAGGTGGGTCAAGTCTATAATGTTAGTTAGCGGTTTTCAGCACCAAATGCAGTGACTCTCCCTGCGGCCCGTTTCAACACACCATGATACTGACCTGCCCGCTGCTCTGCCCTTAACCTTGTTGCCTCTCTTCCATGTTTATGGATGAGACATAAGGAAAAAAGGAGACACAAACAGAATTCCTGTATGTCCCAAAATTCATTGAAACATCTAAATGACAATAATAAGTATCACAATACAATCTCAATGTTTTAGGTCGCTCTCCCGAATCAGCGCGCAATCTTGGGTTACAAAATGTCAAGTAAACAGAAAACAGGCAATAGTGGAGATACAAGGTTTTTGCAGGTTGCTAGTAAATTTAAATCGTGGACTGGTAGTAAGAGACGCAAGCTGACTGGCAAAATACTGTGAGTTGCTGTTGCCTGATAGGAAACAGACTATTCTGTCACCAGCAGCTAGTATCGGGATCTGAATTCACTCCCTTGTTCATTCATTCACTGCTTCCTATATAACGGACACTCAATAGTTTACTATATAGAAAGCAGTAAATTGAGATTTTGAGCACTAATTAATTAATTAATCTTTTTGTGTCATCACTGACAGGTGGAGTGTAAAGACTATGAAATGCAGCACATTGCATTGTGGGAATGTTGGAAAATAGTGTACAAGTCATGGACACAACTTTTTTTGTTCCATTGCTGGAATTTTCGAGGGCAGTGTCTAGAGTATAACTTTCACACTTGGACATCAGACACTCAAATAAAAAGGCGCAGGCCAAATGTAGTTTACTGTTTGTGAAACAGGGAGTGATTCTGTACACAGCATGTGTCGTGTTTTGGCCGGAGCAGTTGGTTTCAGTTGGGTGTTTTGTTGCTAGTAGCAACCACTACTGACACAGTTCTATAGCAGTTTGACATTGTTATATCCAGTCTTGTGTCAGATCTGTTCAAACAATCAAGCAAATATTGACAAGCATCTTTTATCTACTCCCCAAATGGCCTTGTTGGACTGTTATCTGTAGGTGTTTTTAATTATAGCTGTTTACCCTTATCCCGAACCTCAGTCTAACTCATGTTTATCTCATCTTTTTCTGATTTGTAATCACAATTATTGAATTTGTTGTCCAATTCACAGTTTTACAATTGCTTCCAGAAAAGACTTCAAAAGCCAACTCCTGTCTTTAACCTTAATTTGTTTTTAGAAGTGTGTTTAGCTTGCTGTATAGCTGTGCACCTACACGTAAAGTGAGGGCAGAAGACGGACACTAACTTAACAATTAATTAATTTAAACCCAGAGGAGATTTTCCTCTTCCCTGCTGTGATACAATGTGCCTGGCAACCCACTGAGTTCAGGAAGGAGTACTGTAACACTGCTTATTTAATTCATTTCCATCATTTGGAATAATCTTGAGAAAAGATATTTTAATAAATAGAGCATTCGTGTAAATTTGTAAGTCTTTTAAAATATTACTCATCACAAGGAATAATGTCTAACATTGTCATTGTTTGTTTTAAAGGTTTCAGTGGAGTCTGGACTCCTGGCTTCATTTACACAGTTACGCAGAATCAGTGCTGTAGCAGGTCCGACAACGTGATACTGACTTTGGATGTTGGTAATAACAAAAGAGGCGTCAAATGCCTGGTGACCTCCAAAACCAGTGTTTCCATGGCTCCATGCTTGAGGGTGAATTCAATTTATATTCTTTTTCCTCTTTGTGTGTGTGTGTGTGTGTGTGTGTGTGTATTTGTATTTCATATATAGTGTATTTCATGCTAATACATACATACTCAAGGACTCCATGTACTACATGTACTGTATACATTTGGCCTGGATTAAATTAATACAATCTTTCTATTCAAAACACATCCACATGCAGTATTATACACTGTATAATGTGCAAATGGCTTCTGCTGAACAAAAGGTCAATCTTAGATTTTTATTATTAGAATTTATAGATTAGCCAGTGGAGGAAAAAAACAACAACTTTGCATCATTACAGATAATTATTTTCCTAAAATCTGATATTCTCGTTTGATATATAAGTCCACTATGTGCCAGCCGCCTACCTTACTGCGATGTGAGGTTCATGGGCTGCAAGCCAAACATGTTTAGAACCACAGCTGTAATTGGACTGCAGATGTTGTTACACATTTCAGCTACGTGCTTTGAGTACTTTGCATGTGTTTTTGTGTTAGAAAAGCCTACAGCATATCACATAGGCTTTGACTGTAAAACACAACATGTAAAAGCCCCTTCCCTAGATTTTCTTCCTCTTTTTCTATTCTTTCTTAGCTTTTTACCTCATCACAATTCACCCTTCCTTCCAGCTTTAGCATGGGACCTTTAATACCATTGCGTCTTCTTAATTCACTTTTTCCTCTTCTGTAGGCACATAAATATGCAGTAATAGCTACAGCAACTTCCTTTTTCTATTAAATAAGTGTCAAAAGTTAGACCCAACCATACTGTAAATTTTCTTCTTATGATGCTTAAGAAATTAAATTAGGATAACACTTTATTATTAAATTATTTCTTTAATTTCATTTTGCTTTTATTATCACAATAATGATCAGTTACATTAGTACCATTAGTTAGTTATGTGATCTTTAACTCATGGTCTGTTAATTACAACACGTTTGAGATGTATCAACAAATCATTTATTTAGTGGTCATTTACAAATGCTTTTTAAATGATTAGTTCATTAATACATAATGGCTAAAAGATGCGGTGTAACTGATCTTTATTAAAAAAACATTACCAAAGTAGCTCAGCAGTCAACAGCCGGCCAACTTTTTGAGCATATTCACGGAGGCACGGGGTTTGGTCATATTAGTGCGTCATACCTCAGTGCTGCAATAGAAAAGACGTACATTTGAGTGACATGAGTTGCTAAATTAGACCAGCGATTTTGACTACCCTTGTCTCTAATTTATAGCTTTTGGAGAGAATTTTTAGTTTGCTTTAAATTTTGCCTTGAGATTTAAGCTCAAATGACAATGTGCACTCTCTTTCAGGTTTCTGGACATTGTGGGCAGACAGGCGGCAGATTATGTATAGAAGAGTCATAGCAGCTGGTTTGCAGCATGCCTGTACTGCTAATGAGGCCTCCGGTGGTTGTGTGTCTATGTATGGTCGTGTAGGTTTTCTAATAGGCTGTGTGTTTTAGGTGCGTCAGTGTTACTCCTGAGAATGTTTTTTTGTCTGCATGTGTATGTGCATGTGGGAAAAAATGGTGCCAGTAAAGGTGGAACATTTTACTTATCATCTTCCAGAACGAATTGTAAGATGACACAATGGGCAGAAAATGAGAATAATGGAAAGGAAATGTATCAGAGGAGATCAGTGTGTTTATATGTCCAAGTCTGTGTGATTTGAAGGTGGTGGAGCCAGAGTCTAAATATCAGAAGTCACAATTAGTCTGTAAAGCTATTTACTTTGTGGCTTCTCTGACATGTTGGTCACACTAGAAATGGTGACACTGGACACTAATTTAGTCAGACACACTTCAAAGCTTTGCAAAAAGTTTTATGCAAATGGTTTTTCCCCAAAAGGCAAATGACAAACCAAGGAAACAGTGTGTGAAGCAGGAAAAAACGACATCTGTATGAAATTCAAAAAACAGTGATTATATGCAGATGACAGCTCAATTTAAGTGCAAAATGAAAGCTGCAACTGGTGCACAGCAGTTTCTGTCAGGTGAGACCATGACTCAGACTGGCACATGGTACTTTGGAGCTTCCATTTAGGGGAAGCTCTCTTTACAATAGTCTCCACATGTCAAGGTCCTGCATCCTCTGTATTCTCTGTAATGTTTTTGTCAATGCACTGTGTGTGTGTGTGTGTGTGTGTGTGTGTGTGTGTGTGTGTGTGAGCACACCTGCGCTTTCACGTGTCTGTCGGTGAATTCCTGTGCCAACTTGTCATTGTGTCAGTATGGTTCTCTCTCTGTTCCTCTTTCTGACCAGCACCTTGTCCAATTACAGCATCTATCAGGCTTGTCTTCCCTAAGCTCCATATTCAATTCCCTGTGGTGTGTCATTTTTATTTCTGCCCTAGATCCACCTTTGTTCTCCACTCTCCTTTAATCGACTCTAGGTCACTCTCGGTGTTCTCTTTTTTTCTCTCTGTCACTCTGCCCCCTTCCTTTCTCCACTTACATTATATATTGTATGTTTTATTCTGCAGTGTATGTTTTTGTTTATTTAATATTTATTCAATGACCTCCTAAGTCTTCAGTCTATATTTATTTTATTTCTATCTTAAAGTGATACTTTAAGAAGTTTTGGTTAAATACATTTATTCACGTTCTTGCCGAGAGTTCAATGAGAATACAGCTCTTATGTCTGAAATATGAAGCTAAAAACGCCAGTTTAGCTTAGCTTAAAGACTGAAAGCAGGGGGAAACAGCTATCCTGGCTCTGTTCAAGGGTTAAAACAAAATTAATTAGTGAGCTGTAGATGTTTTAAACCATAGGGCAGAGCCAGGCTGCTGGCTGTAGCTTCATATTTAGCATACAGACAGAATGGTATTGATCTTCTCATTTAAACCCTTGGCAAGAAAGCGAGTATGCGCACATCCCAAAATGTCAAACTATCTTTTTATCTGTTTTTTTTATATGCAAATTTGTGAATGTGGAATATATTGGTACATCTTTTGTCTTGCTCAAACCAGTTGGTTGCAAAAGGATTTTGTTTGTTTATATGATGATGACATATCAGATGGTCGACAGCCTTGGCTCATTAATATGCAAATATCAATTAAACCGCCCAAGAAAAACAAGAACGCTGCAAGTGAATTCTGTTTAACAATGGACTTTTACATGCAGGTTTGTCATCCTGATCTTGTGAATTTTATTCTCCACAGAGATTTTGAGTCATGGATTATATCTGTGCATCAGCCTGCACCGAAACACAAGGGAGGGAAGGATAATATGAACAGATGGTTGGTGTGGGAAGGTGTGTGTATGTATATGTGCAAAGATATGTTTGCAGCGTGTCCATGTGTGATGAAATGTTTGTGAAGACTCGTACATATGCACCAGTGTTTGTGTTCTCTACACAAGTTATTTTGCATTCTCATTTGAACTCTTTTTCTGCTTTGCTTTTCATGTAACTCTGGCTAAGATCACTCTAATCAGGCAATAAAACACACAACAGAAGAACAGATACTGCAAGGCATGCTTCATGTCTGCCTAGAGGTTTGCAGCACTTGCTTTTAGCAGCCCTCCTCGACCCCAAACCAGGATCATTGCTCATAGAATAAGATGAGCTGATTATGCCCTCACAGAAAGGGTTCAGGGTGCACCCAGATTAAATTAAACATAAAATATAAATTTCAGCCATGCACTGTATTTCTGTAATCAGCTAAATACATGAACCCTGTGTGTACCACAAGTTTTGGACTGTTGATGTAAGAACATGCCTGCTTCCAAGACGTTATTTTTTTTTTAGATTTTAGAAAAGGGCAGTTTTGATACATTTGTGATCAGGTTTAGTATGCAGTGTTAGATTTACAGAAGAGGACTGACTCACATGAGATACAGCACATGTCCGTCAAGAATTCAGTATCAGCATTCTGCAAAAACTTAACATAGTTGTGTTTCATATGCCTGAAACCGAACCAAATTCTTCAAAGTGCTACGCTAAGTGTTAAGAAATCGACTATCATGAATTAAAAAAAAAAAAAAAAATCTATCTTTTCACAAAGCTTGAAAAGTTGACATTTGAGTGATGCAAGTTTTTGGCAAGGCCTGGGTGATTTGGCAGTGGTTGTGATTCCATTTCCTCTGAGCCCTTATTTTCATATGAAGATTGGATATCATCAAAAGTCATCGCCTTTGAGAAATTTCCTCCTGGCAATTTCTCAGTCCATCTCTTTTCATCTTACCATCAAATAGGATGGACAGAGACTGAGTGAAAAGGGAGGAAAAGGAGCCAATTTGCGCTCCTCTATGTAGAATTTAGTAGGCAGGAAAAAGAGAGAATTCAGTCATTATGAGAAGATAACCTTTAGGCTGCAGCTGTTTGCTTGCAGAGTAATTGTTTCCTTGAAAACTTGTTTCTCTGCTGAAGCTTCTCCCCTTTGGGTTTTGTAAAATACTGACTTATCAGTTCTATCTCTCTGTGTCCTCCTATCCATCTGTCTCTCTCTCCAATTTATTTATCTTTCGCTTCCATTTCTCTCTCTCTCTCTCTCTCTCTCTCTCTCTCTCTCTCTCTCTCTCTCTCAAAATTCTCACTTCCTCTGTCTCACACCCTCACACATTCCCTCTGTCTGCTGTTCAAACATAATTGGGAGTTTTACAGCATTTTGGTCACGATAATGACTGCACATATCTACTCGTCTTTGTCTTCTTTCTCCCTTCTCTGCCAGCTTTTTACTGTTAATCCCCCATTCGCTTTCTCTCTGTTCTCACTCCATGTCTCTCTATAAACATTACAACCTCTTTTCCCACCTTCGCTCTCTCTATTTCGACCCCTCTCTTTCTTACCATCAACCCACCCCCCTTCTCTCTATCCTCACCCTCTGTCCCCTGTCTTGTTTGATGGCGCTTTTGATGGAAGAGGAGTTGGAGGAAGTGAGCTGATGGCTTCCTCTTTCCTGTGAATGCAAATAGTTTCATCTGTTATGATGAAAGAAACATAGTGATACTCTGCCATTCAACGCATTACTATTTTTACGCTGATTTGAATACAATGACTGTCATTTGAATATAAGCCTGGTAAGCAGTTTCCCACACATGAAAGTTTGATGTCAGTCATGGGAAAAATATATATACAGCATAAAATGTTGTTTCAGTTGAAATCTGTTTTTGTGATTTGGAAATGTGATCATTTGTTGGCATTTACATTCACTCACACAGAAAAATGTGAAGAGGAAGCAGATATTCAGTTCCTCACTCCTTAAATTTTGCATTTCTATACTACTTATCGGTTTTGAAAACAAACTTGCTGGCTGGATTATGTTTACTGCCAGTGTTGTTTTTTCCAGTTTTGAAAGTGTTATGTTCTTGTACTTGTACATAAAAGTCATTTGTAGGCGGTCAGGGTAGATAGTGGGTGTACAAAGTGCAGGACTTTGACATTTGGAGAGAGAGGTTTGTGTCTTACTGAAGTACTTTGAGTAAGATTAGGGAAAGTTATGGTTTTGATTTTAGTTGCCTAAACATAACCGTAAAAATGTCCTCTCCCAGTCAAAAATGTGTCTTGCTTATTGTTACGTCATTTGGATGTTTGGATGTTTGCAGTTCATATTGCAGAATGATATACATCCAGAGACTAGAAGGCTGTTTTTACATTCATCTGCTGAAGAGAGTGGAGAGTTTGTCTGTGCCCGACTTAAATATCAGTTTAAGACATGCAAGTACGAGTATGATTTTGTGACATCACAGCTAGCTTGGAAGCCGATCCTGGTCCCACATGCAACTTACACAAATGTGATGTGAAACTTAAAACCTCCAGTGCACTAACACTAACACTAACACTAACCTGGACATCTTGTGTCCAGGCAGTTAAACTTTTGAAATTGATTATATTTGCATATTCATAGATTCTGGATTTTTCAATGAGGGAAAATGAGTTGATGTTATTTTAAGAATTTTTAACTCAGTATTGAAACTTTTTTGTGTAAAAACCACATCAGACAGAAATTATTATTCAAAGCTGTGTATGTTTATATGCCATGTCACGTGAAACATGTATGGAGGGGATCTTTAAAATGCTTTAATTACCACAAGCAGATATTGTAAGGAAAACAAATTAGAGACATCTTCAGTATGAACATTTTGCAACTATTGCAACAAGATATATGGTCATTAAAAACCTCCCCTCGTTATGTTGGTGAAAAACATAATCCAATTGAAAGTGTGTATCGTTCATAAGACATTTGCTGTTGCAAATTAGTAGTATCTGAGTGTAATTTTTGAGAGACAGTATTGCAAAAGCGCACCAACAAGAGGCATGCTTGTGATGTTTTTTTGTTTTTTTTTGATAAACTAAACTAATTGGACTCTGAATCCTCTGTGCTGTATATTTCCTCATCTACTCTGACATCCATAATGTGACTAATGGAGATCATTTTAAACCTTCAAAGACAATCCTGATGAGTGAGTCATTGTCAGAGTATGGCTCTCGATTTTAGCTGTATAGCAACACCTCAAGAGGCAGCAAATGCAAGATTCAAAGGCAGATTGTCTCAGCAAAGCAAGATTGGTTTGCAGTCAATTTGTCATGAAAAAAAAAATACAGAAAACAATCAGCCAAACCAGAGGAACTGCACTGTGGGCAATTAATCACTGTTATTTCCTTTCTCTCCGCACTTGTGGTTATGTGGTTATTATGTCCTTCCACCCTAAATCCCCCCAGCAATATTACTGTATCACTGGATCCTTGGTGCAATTTTTCTTAGTTGTCGACGTTTCAGTCAATAATTCCACCACCTGTAGCAAGTGGTAAAAAGTGGGACTTAAACACCCCTATAATGTATGTGATTAGTTAAATTCTCACAAAGGGGATTTTCATTCATCTCCGTCAAACATGTCATTAACAGTTTAGTTGATTTAGGTGACTTTCTTGTTTAAAAAATAATTATAAAAGGAAGTGGATGGTAGATTATATCACTACTTTTTAAACCATTAACCCAACCATGTTTACAGATCCACCACAGCACAGAGGAGATACTGAGGCCAAATATGAGTAAAAATAGATTGAATCCGATGTCACATTATTAAGCTCCAATTCTGGGGCTGATGTTACGGTGGTGTTGCGGTGGGATTGGGGCTAGGAGATGGCATGAGGGTGGATGCCTGAATCAGTGCCCTGGCTCAGTGCTAAATCCCATTGCTCATCCCTATCAGTATGGAAGAGATGAGAGCTGGTCTTTAGCCCCCCACCCCCACCCCTAGAGAAAGACACAGAGGCAGAGAGAGAATTAAATGTTTAAATGTGAAATGGGCTATTAGTGAATCACTAAAAGACAAATGGTTTAAGGTGCAATGCAGATTGAGGATGTCTTTCACAGAGGGGAATGGTTGCATAGCAATGGCACAGCTACATGCTATAGGGGTGAATTTAAGCACCAACTTGATCTCTGACTCCAATCCACACTTCACAGTTTCCTCTTTCCCACCGTTGGAGGGCTGAGATGGCTTAGTGAGGAGCCATGGAGCCAAGCCCCAAAATGCTGCTTGGGTTTTAAATAGATGGATGAGGCTATGGATAGCTGTCTGTCATTGTCTCTTCCTCCTCCTGCTGCTTGATTCTCTCATTCGTTTCTTTCTCGTTTCTTTCCTCATTTGCAACATCTGTCTCAGACTGTCTCTCACTGTTTGCCTGCCCTTCCCGTTCTCTCTCTCTCTTTTCACTCTCCTCTTCTCATATCTGTCTCATTAGCGGATGTGTCCCCGCTTGCCCATAGCAACTTGATGCCATCCTGTGACCCTGTATCTCAGCAGGCCTCCAATCAACACACTGCAGATGTCTCAGGTAGGAGGAGCATCCCTTTCTTTCACCCCACCCTCAATTTGTCCCATCTCCCCTTCTTGTCTTTCCCTTCCCTCTTGCTCCAACCACCCCTCCCTCCTTCCTTTCCTTTCCTCATCTGCACCATTAGGGGCTGACATTGCCTCTCCTCTAGTGTGCCACTTTTTAATAATAAGTATTTGTAGAATTACAGTAGGTTTACACCTCACCTGTTATCAGATTCAAATTAGTGAGATATTGTCAAGATGTAAGGCCAATATGCAGCACTAATAATAAAATTAGAAGAAATGTGTGGCTCATAATAGGCAATACTGCTTAAATTAAATAAAAACTCCAAATTCCAGGACCAGGAAACTGTATGTGGTGCTTCAGCAAAATCACCCTGGACTTTTCAAAGCTGAAAGCATCATGCACCCCATTCAGTAAAGCAGCCAGTGTTCCCAACATGCTAAAAAATATATATATATATAAACAGCAGGACTTGTGAGGTTTTCATGCAACAGCAGCATGATGAAAATGTCAAAGCAGGACATGCAGTAATATAGAGCAGGAACTATATCTGGGCCGTATATCTGTTAAAGCAGCTTTATTTGGCTCTGTTCAGGCAAGTTGAGGCCAAAATAAAGTGTGACAGAGACAGATTAAATGCTGCTTTATCAGGCATGTGGAGCAGAGGACTGTGGAAATCCCATGATATTATTTTCAGTGATTTCTCACCTGATACGGGTTTCCTGTTTTCTTTGAGGTCTCATTACAGGGTGCAGATGCATCGAGGTTTAAATAAATAAAGCAGAAAGAGATGGTTTAGAGCCACCGATCATGTTGCTCCCCTCAGTAGCATAAACAGGCCTTGCTTTTAAACATGCCCCACAAAAAGAGAATAAAATTACTAATCAACTAAAATTGTTTTATTCGCTTGTTGTGTTTTGTTTTGTGGCTGTCTGTTTAACAATGTGCTAGCTTTCTGCACAGTATGCTAATGTCTGCCGTGCTTTGCTACTTTCATGATAGCCATTTCACTCTATTGTGAATTGATGCTGTTGTTTTTGGTGTTAATGTATTAAGTTTGGTGGAGGAATCGAACTCTCTGAGAACTGCAGAATATTGTAGAGTGTTTCTAATGATTTTCTCCCCCATAAATGTAAATAAGGTGGACAAAATATTAGAAACATTACACAATTTAAATAATTAAGTGTAGTTCAGTACAGCACCACTACAAAGTACAACCTCAAAATGCACCGTAGAATTGAGTCAACACAAAATCTTTTAAAGTAGCAGTCCCTGCACATTTTTAGTAAGGTAGCATTTATTACAGGGCTGTTGCATTGCATTACATCATAAGACAATACAAAACATCAATACATAATTTCTGTTTTTTTCTGGCCACTCGGTGTATATGTTCATAGAGATCAAGAATGTACTTTTTCTCTGAGTGTATTATATCTAGGACCTTCGTATCGGATTGTGGCTGACATTACACTAATCAAAAGAGACCCATCAAGGGCATTGGAGTCCAGAGCTGGCAGTCAGACACTGCTTGATTGACCGGATCATTGCAAATTCTTGCATTTTTGTGTGTGCTATATGAACGCATTGCTTACTGAACCAAGCTGCCAGTCTCTAGCTCTTGACAGTACATTTCTCTCGCTACATCTCCTCCTCCACATCCAATCATTCAGCATGCACACATACACCAGTACAGTAAATACAGTTGTTTGAACCAGCGGAAACATTGCCCCACTTCAATCATTTGCACAATGCTCAGTAGAGATACACGTGCAGGCACATCTGACATCTGTGTTGAAGAGCAAGCGTAGAGATTTTCCAGTGATGCTGCTATTTATATTTATTTATATTTTTTCCTGTACTGAATCTTCTTTCTCTTAATAAGGCTGCATAACCCAAATATTAAGACTGAAGCTCTATGTCATGTTCTGTCTGCAGCATCCTGTGACACTCATGTCTTTACCTGTAAAAGGTCTTTTGATTCATGCTGTCTGAGCTTTGTGCATGCTTTTTGCAAGACTTTTACTGGTTCAGCAATCATGTTGCAAAATGTCTTGCTCTAACCCCAAATTACTGGTTCTTACTGATATTTTGGAAAATAAAACTCTTAATGACTTCGTTTACATGCACACAAATTTTCCACTATTATTCCGAATTTGACAATATTTCCAATTTGATACAGGTCATGTAAACAGCATATTCCATTTGGATATTCCGAATTAGGTCTTATTCTGAATGTAGCATTTACGATTAAGACATATATGGCGGGATAGCCGATATTATTCGAGTTTGAAAAACTATTTTAGAAATTCTATTTTGCCGCAAAGATATTTTGTCGTGATAAACGACATGTTAGGGCATCGACCCCTATCAAACTGGAATATTAGTGGAATATTCATTTTCATTAGCCAAGCAAACAGCTTAGAGTATATAAATATTGTCTTTTTCAGAATAACAGCAAAAACTGGAATATTTTGTGCATGTAAACGTAGTCACTGATGTTATTGTGTGATGTTCACTGGGTGAGAGGAACAATCAGTCACTCTTGTGCGGCTTGTTGAAGATCATCTGAGGAAGGAGAAGGACTCTACATCCATGGTTCAAAGAGCTGTAGTACCAAGCTCTTTTATATGAATTTCGATAGTGGTTATGTTTGCTGCTTACTTTTGAGAAAAAGAAAACCTCAATTTGAAGCAAAGCAACTTGTCGGAAATGTTTTCAGAAACCATCTTTGTGCACCCATTAAACTCTCTCTCTCTCTCTCTCTCACACACACACACATACACACTGCTGCCTATTTACTTGGGAGCTCCAAACTAAAGACAAAGCCTCTGTCAAGTGGGATTTAGCAGCGACATGGGCAGAGTTGGCTGGAACTGTGAGTGACATCATTTGGAAGCAGCACCTCTTCTGCATGAACAGGACGGTTATAAAAGGAGCCGGAGGAGGACAGGGAGCAGTGTGATGTGTTAGACATTTTCAGTGTGTGTATGTGTATGTGTATGTATGTGTGTGTGAGAGAGAAGGAGAAAGAGTATGTGTGTGTTTATATGCCCTGCTGTGCGTGATTCTTGTCTGTCTGTCTGTGAGACTTTCAACATGAGATAAGCCTGATGGATGTCGTTACAGTTGTCTGGGAGGTTTGTAATCATAGTCATTACAGACAGTGAGAGATACACAGAGACAGAGAGAGAGAGAGAGGAGACAAAGACACCCGGCACACATTCCAGGATGTGCACGATATAAACAGCAAAGCAACAACATCCTTGACAGAGATCTCACAGTTTTCTGTACACCCATTATATCCTCCATTCATGTTCACACCAGGATCATGCTTGATCTGTCATTCAGTTGTTGTGCTGAGTATTGTGTGTAGAGTTCTATGGAAGGATCCCATGATGCAAATATACTGAGATACAACTATTCAGACAAGGTAATTAATTGCAATATCCCGGACAACTTGCAATAAATGGGATAAGACAGCGGTTTCTGAAGTGTGTGCATGCACTTTCAATGTGATTCTTCTCCACTTGAATTTTGCAGTAGCAGACTCGTCTCGTTTGAGATGAATGAGCTTTCTAAGATCCTCACCTTCGAGTGAGAGGAACAGGAAAAGACCAACTTGCATGTGCCAGTCGTACGTCAAAGCGCCCTGCAGTGAATCTGTCTTTGCTCTGTCCGGTGTGTCATTTGCAATTCCACAGAGCCCTAAAATTATCACAGTCTTTCTATTACTCTCAGTAAACACTTCCTGGATGCTCACTGAGCTGGTCCATTATGATGACAAAATCAACACAGCCCAGTACTGCAGTGCATCAGTCAATATGCATAGGGGCAAATTTGATGGAAATGCAAACAGCTGCAGTGTGATAACAAGTTATTGGCTTTTTCCCAAAGAAAGAAAGAAATGTCTCAAACTGTATAAGTGAGGAGTCTTGTAAACACTTTGGTAAACTTCTTTTCATCTTTGGATGATAAAGATTGACATTTCTTTCTTGTACAACCATTTACATAAATACATGTCAGTTTGTTGTATTGATGGTGTTCCCAGCACATGTACTTTTCAATGTTTTGTGTTGCTTTTTAGATGCAAACTCTGCTCCACTCACGAAAAATGAACTCCGCTGTATTGGCTGATTGATCCATTTATTTATTAGAAGAATGAATGATGGATGGATGGACGGATGAGTGGAAGAATCACCCTAAGGTCGTGAAGGACAACCAGTGGTGTTTTATGTTTCTGAACCGCTCAGTGTGGCACTCACTGTTTTTGGTGCTCGTGCACACCGTAATCCACTTTTAAGTGCAAGGCAGCCTCGGGCGTAACCATGCATTCTTTGGAGGGGGTCTTGACCCCCCCAATACTGAGAAACTACCAATCTGTCGCCCCCAATATCCAGTCGAAAATATGTTAAATATGTCCTCCTTTTATGAACCCTGTCAACAGATCTGTTTCTTGGTATTTCCTATTTATATTCAATTTAATTTTGTTTGTTAAAGAAAACAGATCTATTCCTTTAAATGTGAATTCAAATGATCAATGTAGTCCTCAAAACTATGTTCTAAATGTGAGAATCTTCGTATATAAATATCACTGAATTGTGGGAAATGCACTTTACACCTGCACCTTGAAGGCAGCCCAGAAGAGAGCTCACAATAATATTGATTGCCTGTAAATGTTCCACAATAAAGTAACTGCATAATCATAACGGATCATACAATGAGCTGCTGGACCAAATATTTTTAGGCTTGAGGAAAAACGTAGTTGATGAGCTTCCTCAAGTGGAATTTTGACTAAATAATATCGATTTTCTTCTCAAGTTAGAGTAAGCATTTTCAAGGCACACATTAGGTTCAGTGCCCTGCAGGCACACTGGTTGGGAGTACCTGTTCCACAGCACCTGGTGAGAAGTTAAGAGGATAATGGAGGTTAGGAGGGCAAAGCCTCTCACATAGAGGGGAACTACCAATTCCAACAGTGTCAAGATCCTGAGATAAACTGCCTAAACATCACTGCAACAGGTAGGTTGAGAAACACAAGGTTAAGTTGTAACAATGTTTGTCTTTACACTATTTTAACAAGCCTCTGAGCAAAACAGTTTCTGCATTCTGTCTGTATTTTTTCACCCATCTTGTTCCTGCTCATTACTATATTGCTATTAGATTGGGATGAAATATGCATGCGTCTCCCCTGCTGTTATGATTGATGTTGAAAATGAAGTGCTGCTACTGGGAATAAGCCCTGTATTGTCTTTGTAAATGCAATTAATATCACAAGACCTGTTTATGATGGGAGGCACAGGCAGGTACAGCAGCAGCTTTCCCCACACCTTGCCATACTTTGTGTGTTTTTGGATCCTCTGCGCTGTGCAAACACCATATGTTCAGGATTTCTCAAACCAAAAGAAATTTAGTAAGTCGTCCTGGGAACCAATCTAATGAAACAAATGGCTTTGCTGTCATGTGGGCGATCCAGGAGGAATACGCCCCTGACCCATTTTTTGCTCCAGACCATTAGTTTAAGAAACCGAGGCATATGGTGTTGGTTGTAGGGTGCATTTTGTGTTTGGGCTGGGAAAAGGGAGCTAGAGTTAAACAGTTTTGTTAAGAGGCAGATGTGTGCTGTGGTATCATGTAGCCTGGAGCAAATGTTCTATGAGTAAAATCAGCCAACCACGATTCTCTATTTCCTCTCCAAATTACTGTTAATGCAAGGACAAGCCAGCATGTGTGATTGCTGCTATTAGCACAACAAAACAGACACTTCTTCTGCTAAAACCAAATATGATAAATGGAACACCTGTTTTGTTTTTTGTTTTAACATTGTGTAAGGTCATCTGTACAGTTCTGGTGTTCTCAAATATGTACATATAATGTCCAAAAAAACATCAAGAGAAAACCTTTTTGGCTGCAGCAAACAAGTGGATGTTTGCTATGTTCTTTTCCCACCAATCCCCTTTCTTTAAGGTATTCAGACTGGTTTAAGGGTTGACAAAGGCCATGTTGCCAAAGCTTCACTTGACCTATTTTAATCGCCTCTTGCTGGGCTTAGGCACCATGGTGCCAGCACGTGGTGATCTAAACTGACCCCTATCATACAGCACAGGAGGGGCTCAGCAGAAGAACAGACCAGAGCCCCATTCTCGCTGTCTAAGTCCTTACACTTAATCCCCCACGGAGGTTGTTTGTGAGCGATATCACTACAAGAGTATAGCTAAACCCCCTGGGGAGAAAACCAACCGCAGTGTTTTGTCAGTGTTTTACTGCTCTCTCCATCTTCCTTTTTCTCAGTTTATCTCACTCTCTAAACTGAAACTCAAATCTAATCTTCCTCTTCTCACATACAAACACACACACCTCACTTTCCATATCACTAACACATGGCTTGTACATCCATCACACATTTCTCACAACCTCCATCAATCTACCCCTGTGTCCCTCCATGTACCCTTCATGTCTGGCTCATTGTCCCCCTGGAACAAAACACACACACACACACACACACATAAGGATGTACATGCATGCATGCACACACACCTGCCAAACTCTGGTAAGTGACATCACTCACTTTTATATGGTCAGCTGAGTCAGCAGCTCTCTCTTTCACCCTGGCGTGTGCTCGACCAGAGACCGTCTGTGATTTCCTTTCTCGGTCCAGCTCCACATTAATCATTCTTCTTCTCTGCTCGACCATCTAGGAATGATTCAATCTACTCTATTATAATTCAGCCCAAACACAGAGGACAACAATATCAGGTCAACTTCACAAATGTATTCCATTACTGATTACATGTAATCAGTCTGTAGTAAAAACAGTTCTCAAACCACTGGACTGCAAATATTTAATTCTAGTTCAGAGGTTAGGGCAAAATACAAAACACCCCATATGTTTCAGTGTTGTGTTTAAGGACACTTCAGGAGGGCAGCAGAGCATCAAGAAGTAAGGAATCCTCACATACCATTATAAACAATTAAGCAGTTTCAAGTGTCCAGGGCTCATATAGGAAACTGTAAGCTCCAGCGAGAGATAGAAAAATACTCGGATTGCAATTACATGCAAGAGAGGGAGGATTAATTTACCACTTTTTCTTTGCTATAGAGAGTAAAGAGACTATTACTTCTTGTTTATTGCTCTCCTCCTGATTTTGTTTACTGCTTGGACAGAAGGATTAGGCCTGATCTCAATTTTCCGTCTTCATCCCCTTGTTCTTAATTCCATTTAAATGCTTGTCTGAACACAAGCCAGGTCGTCCGTATAGCCTACTTTCCATCTCACTTCATTAACATTGTTGCTGCTGTCCAGTTAAATCCCTGCTGAATAGCAAATAATTGGACGTCCCTCCTGGTGTTTTGGTGGACGAAGACACATCGCACACTCATGGTGTCACGACTTCTGACCCCTGCTGCATGTTCGCCTCCTCTGCCCTCTTGTACCAAAAACACAAAGACACAAGGATGAGCAGTGGAAAGACTCAACATGTGACAGAGTTTTCTTTGTGATATTGTGTGTTAACGTGCAGAAAGTCTTGCTATTTCTTAACCACTTAAAAAAAAAAAGAATGAGCTCTTTTTCAGTATCACTGTATTTGTTAATCTTAAGATACTGTTTTACATTTAGAGTGACATTTCCAAAGATTTAGACTTTAGACTTTTTGTGTCGTTGGATATTTGTGTGTTGTTAAAGTTCTGCCAGACAGGTGAAAAGGTTGAGATGTTTCATAGGAATATGTTGACATTTTGGATTTTTCCAAAATGTTAAAAATGTTAACAAGCATTCTTGAGCAAACAAAGTATCAATAGAAACTGTTTTCCCATAATATAAGAAAAGCCTGGGGTAAAAAAAAGTACAAACTGAAATTACAGTACGAAATTACACAACGTACTTCCTATTTGGATGGAAAGCAACAAAGTTTCCTGTGCGTACATGGAAATTAGCCACAGCGTGTTAGGAAAATAATTGGAAATGCCATTTATGATTTGCATTTAGATGAGCAGATTTTCATTTTGTACTGATATTATTATGATCAGGCCTGTGGGAAATAACTGTGCAGGTGAGAGAGAGTCAGCAGTGCTGACCGAGCAAGGTTCAGTGCAACAGAAATAAGACCTTCCTCATTTATATACATACAGTCATGCTTATAGAAACTGCAAGCCAATAATAGCTTTATTTGCTGGTGTCACTGTTAGTTAAAATGGCTGGAAGCAAATAAGTGAATACACTGCTTGTAGGAAAAGCAAAATTATTGTAAGTACTATAATTCTGATGTGTGTTGGTTATGTTGCAAATGAAATATTGGCAGGAAATGTGTAAAAGAAAAATCTAAATCCTTGAAACATGGCGCTGATGAAGATATTGCTATTGTTGATTTTCTTATTTAGACATAATATTGAGTGAAAGCCACTAATACAAAGGTGTTAGTTGCAGGATAGTGTAACAACTATTGCAGCCATCACAGAAAGTACACCAGCCAAACCTCTCTATTTAGATGTCAAAAGAAAGCAAGCAAGAAAGACAGAATTTGAATTTAGAAAGAAAGAAAGAAAAAGAATATAATAGATTCTTGTCAAGTCATCGTCAAAGTCATGTCAAGGAGTTCGACTGATAAGTCCATCACAAGGCAAACGTGGAAAATGTCTGTGGGTTGTGTACTTCAGTAAAACCTGAGTCATCCAAGCAGTCAGCTGACTTCTACCCTGGATTTCTTCTTCTGAATACATGTCTCCTAATCATGCTGTTGTACATCTCAGATTAAGAGTTTTTAAGTCCTGTTAGACATGACATGAGGATGTGCAAACCAATATTTGGTAAGCCAGCTCAAGCTGTGAGAACCTTTGCCTCATCACTGACTCCTCCTCTCCTCTCCTCTCCTCTCCTCTCCTCTCCTCTCCTCTCCTCTCCTCTCCTCTCCTCTCCTCTCAGGTTCACTGCTTCTGGACTGCCCCTGTGCTGTGACCTTTCACCTATGCCTGCCTAATGATCTGACCCTTCCTTTTACCTCCCTCCATACCATCTCTCCATCCCTCTCTCTTGTCTCCCAGGGGATTGTGGGATTGAGGACTTGGAGGGAAGAGGGCAGATTGGGTCTGCTCTTTCCGGCTGCTTTGTCTCCTTTCACCTTCACCCCTGTCTACCTTCTCCAGTCTCTCCCCCTTTCCTCTCTTTCTCTCTCATCCCTCTGTCTTTTGGTTACCTCTCTCCCTTTTGCCTCCCTGGCACCAAAGACTCCAGTCGGAATAAGCAATGCAGCTCACTCTTTACCCTAATGTGTAGGTTGGGACCCGATGGAGCAGGTTATGTTGGAGGAATACTGATGGCAGTGGGGGAGAGAACTAAACTAGTCACACAGAGGCATCTGGCAGACGGACAATAGGGAAAAGGGAAGCAGTCCGTATTTAATTCAAACAGTCAAGAGCCTGAGTGTGAAATTGGCTCAGATGCTCCAAAGATAGAGGAGAATAAGGCTTATTCTCTGTTATTCTAACAACAAATTTAACATTCACTAGGCTTATTCAATACGCCTTATAAATAAGGCTCATAAATGTGAAATTTGTTGTTCACTCCTTTCTTTTTGGCATCATTTTTGAAGCTGCAAATTAAAAGCCAACAAATTTACAGGCTTTCCCTTTAGCAACCAACCTATGTTTGCATTGCAGCGTGATTGCTCCTGATTAAATTGTCTGCGTCAAAGTCACAGCTCAGCCTGGGGGGGTGGAGTAAACAGCCCTATTAGCTGTTAACAAAGCCTCCCAGATATGAAACCATGCCTGCGTTTGCTGCTAAAGCCAATGGGAGATTATCCAGACTGCAAATACATGGCCGACTGAGATGCCCTTTGTACCACACAACAGAGGGCATTTCATGGGCAGAGCATTGATCCCCTTACTGGTGTGCGGTTGAGGCAATGTAATCCCAAATTATTTAACCAGATTACTAGAGCATGAGAAAAAATTCTGCCTTGGAATTACGTATGGGGGGTTTATGTGGTAAGATATGAAATCCAGTGTCAGTGTGGTTATGTCCCTCTAAAGCCAGACACTGTTCTGCAATGGGAGGTGGTCTGCAAATGTTATCAGCGTACAGGTGAAAGATGGGGAAGCACATATACAGATAGAACGTTTTCATTTCTATCTGCATGGGCTCTTGTTGCTCTTAAGTGTATGTCCTTCAAACAGCATGGCAACCCTTCTTAAAACCTTAACCCTAATTCTGAGCAGCCACTTTATTGAAGATGTAGTATGATGACATTCAGTAAAGCAAAAACAGTGAGGGACATTGAGAGACAATAAAATAAAAAATACTGTTCAAAATATGATCATTATTTACTTGGCAGATACCAACCTCACTAACAAAGAATATTCTTGTAATTTTACCAAAAAAAACAACAGAGATCACACTGCCAGAAAAATAAAGGCTTTTTGGCTGCAAGGTTCATCCAGCCCTGCTCATGTATGAACCATTACAGGCTGTTTGGCAAGAAATGGCACTATTGGGTCGGACCCAGACCGAATTTGCCTGCCAAATGAAGGCTTCTACACCCTGAAGAATACAATCGAAAAACAGGGCTTTATTTGTTAAGAAAATAAAGACAAAAATTGTTCATTCTCAAACAGCACTGACACCAAAGTGCCTCCTGATCCCATGGCAACCATTTTGAAATATGACATCACTCGCGCTGAGATTCTGTTTGTTATATTATGATTTGTTTACCACTTAGTTGTGTGTCTTTTCTCTCCTCAGTGACTAGGTACAGCCGCGGACCCCTCAGCATTTGATTGAAACACTAGTTGTGACAGCTCCAGCTGTGGCCTGGCTGCTTTCACTGAGTGGACGTACTCATCCTGGCAGCTTGACCCATACTATTTCACTGCCTTGCCATCCAAATCCAGAATCGTGAAGAAGAATTAGATGTTAGGAGATGACAGTGATCTGATTCAAAACAACACAAAAGGCGAAGACCTATGGAATCATGTGAAATTTTTATATCAGCACTCACACTGCTTTTTCTCAGCAGGTGGAGGGAGTGGTTAGAGGTCAACAATGAAGTTTCAATCTCAACCTTAACTGGAGTTTAGAACATTTGTCTGAATACACTGAAAGAGTCAGCCTCAGCCTACAATCAATTGGTGGGATCAAAGACAACTGACATCTTTTTGAAGCCACTTGCAATAGCACAACTGTTACAGTTACTCATTACTTAATCGCAGTAAAGTAATTGTGAGACCACAATCATGAACACACATTATTTTAAAAAATGTTTAAATCGTATTATTATTGCATCAGTGATTAATATTATACTAATCAAGTTCTTTATAATATTGAAATAATAAAGTTTCAACATTTTGATAGGGTATTAGGAAAATAGCATTATTCAAATTAAAGCTCATTGAAATATATAGCATTTAATTTCATTAATTTGAAACCAATCCAAAACTTAAGAAGCATAAAGTAATTAAACTAAGTTATGAAAGATTTGCATTAAAAGTGAAATTACTGTAATCAGTAATAAATCATCTGTAATGGACAGTAAGCTCCCCAAACCTGCCCTGCCTCCGCTGCCATATTGTCTGATGATGCAATGATGTCCAGATCTCATCTACCGCCTCTCTCCCTGCAGCAGGCACCTGGCCAGCTATCGACTGGACCTCACTCATGGTTTTTGGGTCACAAGCTGTGACAGGAAAGCGGATGACTCTCCAGTCCTGTACCCACACACAAACAACGATGCTCCGCAAGGAAAGACAGAAGATTTGCTGACCACCGGCTCTGTTGCCTTCCTTTGACAGCACTATCTGTCTCAGGCCAGAGAGATGGAGTAGAAGAGTGAGAGAGACAGAGAGAAAGAAAGAAAGAGCGAGAGAGAGGATGGAAGAAGGGAGGGGAAAAGGGATGATGAGGGAAGAAGAGAATGAGAGGAGAAAAGGCAGAGATAGCGATTAAAAGTCAGAGGAAGGGAAAACAAAACGGGTTAGGGTGGGCACAGACAAAGAGAGGCAGAGAGAGAGATAAAGAGACAGAAGAGGAAAGTAATCATCTGAAAGGTCTGAAGGTCTCAGTCAGACTCAATCACTGTCCTGCGGCAAAGATGAATGCAAGAGTTAGCTCCAGCTGTGTGTGCAGGGACGGACACAATTTCAGCATTGACCTCAAGGGGTAAAAATCAGTTGAATGTGAGTGTAGAAACATGATGACAGTATGGTACTGCAATGTGACTGCCCTGCTGCTCAGCCTCACCTCAGACACACAATGGCAGATGGCACACATGTCCTCCCTGTTGTACTTTCTCTGTATTTTGCAGAACTGCTAAGGTCATTTTCCCTAACTGTTGAATTCAGCAAAATCTGTTGCATTTATGGTTTTCTCCACCTCTGGGAGCTGAGAAAAGAATATCAATTCACAGAGCGATGCTGGAGTACCACAAGCAGCCAATAGGAGTGAACGTTTACATGTAATTGGGAGGAGCCACTGGTTCCATAAGTAGTTTTTACCACTGTAGATTCGTAACGTTTTCTTTTAATGGTATCCTCAATTTTCCTCAACATAGAAACACAGAGTCCCCGAGATAATCGAACAATACTATAGGTTTATGTTATGGCCATTAGTTTTAATATTTGAACATCGTTTCTGAGAAATCATGTCTTTCCTGTCAGTTTGGTATGGTGGATGGCTCTAAATACTATGATACCCATGAGCCTCAGCTGCTAATGGTGTTGAGAAGAAGCCAGTCAGAGGTGTGAATCAGAGCTGTAACAAATTCAGAACACTTTATTGTGAACTGATTTAAACTTGCATTAACTGATTTTTTGGCTACTTGGAGGTAGCGCAACAAACCATGAACACAACACTGACAAATTATCACCTTATAAAATCAAAATGGCGAACATGTTAGTAATCCAGCAGACACTGAGCAACATCATTCATTTGGAGTTGTGTTTTTGACCACCTGATGAATGTACTCTTAGCTCTGTTTAGGACTTCACTAACTCCTGAGAGAAATATCTGGCTCTTTTACTGCTAAATTATCCACTATGTTCACCAGCTAGTTGCTAACTTTGTCTGTCTGGTGCTGGGCAAGTAGCTTATAGTAGGTTTATTAGAGCTTTTTCAAAAACAGCTGCCAGCTGCGTCTGAACACGACGCTGATGAAAGCTGCTAAAGTGAATCAAAACAGTAAACTTGCAGGCCATTAACAAAATAATGAGCTGAAAGATGCTAAAAAGCTCCATGGAGCTGAAGAGAACTGCAGAAACAAGAGATAATGCTCTGTGGGTTCATCACTAAAAGCAACACCTTTCACATTACATGTAGTCATTTGACCCATTGTTCATATAAAAATATCGATTACAGAATGTAAACATAATCTTTGGCTTCTGTTCGCCGTTGGCAGTGCACACAAGATTTTAAGCGTTGTGATGGGATGTTTCTTGCTGGAACAGTCGTAGTTGACTTCTCTCCTTACATTTTTATGTACACACTACACAGACTTGTAAATTTGACTTTTTATCAAAAAAACAGATATTTTCTAAGACAGTTACTTAACATATGTGCTGATGCTTTTTGTACACAGAAAATAACCATGACTCCTCATGCTTTGCAACTTTATGGTAATAATATGCTGTATGTTAATTATACTTGAGGCACTCCTTCACTGTCTAAACAGCTGACCAACTATCCCGGTGCATATACATGGCAGCCTACTCCACAGTGTGTTGCACCTTTTGCAACCCACATATATTTTCCCCTCTCTTCTAAAACTGCCAACTGCTGCTTGTTTGCAGTAATAAAAGTTAAAACGTAATAATTATATTCAGGATTCCAGTAATTTTATGCATCTGGATTCTTTATCCAATGACATATATTTGGGATTTCTTCAGTAATTTTTCAGCATGTTGCTGCTGGCAGCTGTCTAGCGAGTCTGGACAGAAAACGTGGTCTCGCTCTTCTGCTCTAATTCATGCCCATCCCTGAGCTCATTCCCACTGCAGGGCTGCACTGTAGGTACAAGACACATGGGGTAATTCTCTGGGCTTGATGAATGAGAGATGACATAACATGCATGTATAATGCATACATGAAACATATTGTACACAACGCCAAGGTGAACAAAAAAATTCAAGAGGATGTAACACCAGCTGTGCACATATTATTTTTTCTGGTTCATGTCACAGACCATATGACAGTAGACTGAATAGAAGTGGAAATACCAGCCATTACTGAGCATTATATATATATCAACATAATATGTAACTGCATTACCAAAGTAAATTCCACAAACAAACATGTTGATACCAATAAGACACAGCTTTGTTCAGTAATTTATAACATGAACCTTGAGTCATCTGGTATAAAGACCTTAGTAATAACACAGGACTTTCCTTTTGTGGTGTAATTTTCCCCTTGAGGGGAAACTTTGCAACAACAAACACAGGTATCAGTTAATGTGAAAGTGATGCAAAGCCTTATTTTGACTATGTTCTGCACCTGTGCCAGCCTTTGAATGTTTCACTCACATTCCTTTTATTGAATAATGTATAAGAGGAGAGAATGGTGTTTTTTCCCCACTATTTATACAGTAGTTTTATTCATTATTCATGTGTTGATTCATGTGTTAAAGTCATTTCATGCACATGAGCCATGCTGAACTGCAGCAAATCAAACTCTGAACTCTGCCTGCATAGTACAGCAGTACAGACCTGCCTGTTCCCTTTCATTGCACACACTTTTCATTCAATTCCAATTCTAGTCTCCATATCCTGAATATGTTTGGTCACTTCACCGCCTTTAGGTATCTCTGCAGATATGACTGTACATGCCCCCAACTCGGTTTCATTAAATGATGGTCATTGGCTCCCTCAATAATTATGGTTATTCTAGCCAACTGAAAATCTGTCAGCCCCATTTTGCAGAGAACGAATGACACATGTAGCGCTTATGGATTCCTTTCATCTAAAGAAATATTGCTATTGCAGTTACTCAACTGTTTAATAAGCCTCCTCTATAAGACGTGAACTGAAAATAACCTTTATTAAATTACTTAAAAAGTAAAAGAAACAGCTTCAGCTTGAGGCAATTGCGAAGCAAAAGTGAATAAAACATTATATAGCCAATGGTGCCCCGTTTCTCTGATAGTTTATGTCGTTTCCCATAGCAACAGCTACAAAGGATGGTGGAGCCTGAGAGCAGCAGTGCTAGTGTTATTGTTTACACATATGATTGGATTAAGGATGGCAATTTCTAAAGTTACTGACATTTGAATGAAATGTATTTAACATATTACATGAGGAGTCTAAAAAGAGACAGAAGGAAAAAGATAGATAGAATGCAGGTGGCGCAGCAACACAGCTACAGAAAAAATTAAACTGAAACTTTATTTGTTACCATCTGGTTGCACATGTAGGGTAATGCCTTTGCATGAATGGCCAAGTCATAGTAACAGTTGCTCATATTTTCATATATGAAATTTCATCCGGCGCTCATCCCACTCTCATTGCCCACACTAAATGGGTTCTCCGGCAAAAATAGAATTTCAGTAGGATACACTGAATAATACTCACAGATTTCACTTCAACCTCTGTAGAAAGCAGGCTAAAGCTAATTCTGTGTCTGATCGAGTCTCATCAAAAAATTGCCCAGAGTTAGACGAAAAGATTGATACCATTACCATATCTTATATCTCTATATATCTCTATCAGCTCCTGTGACAGGCAGTGTCAAAGAGATACACAGCAGCTTGAAGCCTAAATAACACAAGTGCATCACACATGGTGTTTGCAATGATACCATTCTGTGTTTTCCTTCAATAAAGAGAAACTAACATAGTTTAGCTAATTCATCCAAACTTGGCTAGTACAGCCAAAGTCTCTCTGACACAAGCTTTGAGCAACCAATCAAAACACGGGGTCAACTGAGGTCAATTTTTGCCACTAAATTGAATTAAATAGATTCACTTTAATGCAAACATTTGATTAAAAAAATAATTTTATAAAAAAAAAAATTTAAGGGGGAGCTAGAGCGCCCCCTTGCCACCATGTCTGGATGTAACTTCGGACAGAGCTGGGCTAGCTGTTTCCCCTTGTTTCCAGTTTCCCATCTTTAAGCTAAGATAACTACCTTCTGACTGTAGCTTCATATTTAGCTGCTAGCTGTTTTCCCTTGTTTCCATGGTTTCCAGTCTTTAAGCTAAGCTAACTACCTTCTGACTGTAGCTTCATATTTAGCTGCTAGCTGTTTCCCCTTGTTTCCATAGTTTCCAGTCTGCTAACAACCTTCAGCTGTTATAGTTACCAACACTGACAAAAATATGAGTGGCACCATATCTTCTAAGTTACTTCTAGGTGAGAAAGTGAAAAATGTTGAACTATTTCCTTAACAAAGCTTAATTTTTGATTGTTTTCTAACTTGATAGGCTACATAAAATGTAAAAAGTTTTGGGAACTGTCTGCTCTACGTGACTCAGCAGCATGTGCGGATATGACTTCCCTGGCTGGTTAACAGCCGTTTTGATGTAGTTTTTCTACCTATTACATTAAGCGCAGGCACCATCCCTTTGCTATCCCGCCCATAAGCGTCACTCATTCAAATTGCAGCCGAGGCAGACGGAGAGAAAGGAGAGAGCCGGGCTGATCACACACACACTCTCACACTCAGGAGCAGAGGCAGAGAGAGGATCATACAGAGCGAGTGAGAGGTTGGGGATCCTTCAGTGGTTTTTCACTTGTATGAACACAACCGAAGACCCCCCCCCCAGGATCTAAAGATGTGGACAGAAGTCGGAAAGCTTGTGCTGTTACATTTGTTACTCATGGAGCTCCATTGCGCTAAAGGTAAGACACTTGTATCAGCGAGGAGGTTGATTATGCATCGCATCACGGATGGACGGCAAACGGTTTGGGGATCGCTGTCTACGGAGAAACGGTTTGTCTCTCAGTGTAGTCCGCGTCTTCACAAGTGCTGCACTAATGCATGCAATGGCTCACACCTGGATCGCCACTTTTGTGTGCACAGGGAATGCGATCACTGGTGACATGAGGTGACAATACGCGGAAGAAAAGCTTTGTACAACCCAGCACGTGTCTAAATGCAGTTGGCTGATGTTATAGCGAGAAAAGGCTGTCTGTGGTGATGTGAACACAAAAGTGCAGGCTGCAGTGGTCTGCGTTTGGTGTTTTTGTAGCTGAAAAACCGCTTAAATAGATTTGCCTAAACAGATCTTTGCGTTTTAAGTGCTAGCAGGACGCTGGTGGTAGGCAGTCACGGTCGCACCAAAGCCTATTGATCTATATACAAACAAGAAAGCCCATAATAAGCATATTATAGGCTAGCAGCAAAAGTGTAAATCGTGTTGTGGGAATGTTGGATTTAAGAAAAACACACGAACTAACTACAGACTACAACATTTATTACTGGAGGAAGCCTACCTACAGTATTTAGAGGATTTAGAGCAATTATAGGCTATCTATCTACCACTTTACAACCCTCAATACTCAGGACATAATTAATTACCTGCTTTATTACAGTAAAGCCATGTATGTAATCTATTTGAGGCTATTTTGAAAGGTGGAGAATGTTGCAATATATCAGTTAACCTCCAAAATTGAAGAAACAGCCATGTAAACAGTTTGTGGTTGAGCCCTCTTTTGCCATAGGCTGGTCTTGATAAAGTACTTACACCACCTCTTTCCTGTAAATGCCTATAATTACCCCTCCATGTATCTATCGTTCTAAATTGATTTCTTTTAAAGCAACTTTAATACACTGTATGGCATTCTTAAATCTCATATTCTGTCCATCTAATATCAACATTTATTCAATATTCACATCATCTGGTCACTAAATGAACCAAAGTAGTGATTTACAACTTGTTTTTTTTCTGACAACATAGGAACTCATACGGAGTCGGAGTGTGAAACCGGGCAGTTTCAGTGCAAGAACGGACGTTGCATCCCGACCCTGTGGAGATGTGATGATGATGATGATTGCTCGGACAGCAGCGACGAGGAAAACTGTCGTAAGTAGCCCAGAGCCTGTTACATTGGCAGATAAACACAATGATGCCTTTGCTTGCTGCCCCATGGACCTTGAATATACCTGCCATCATGTTAAAAGTCTTAATCTAGGAGAAGGACTCCCAAACATTTTCATGTGAAGCATCTATAAGTTGACACACATTCATCGCCATACTATGCTTGGACGTAACTGGATAACAGTATATGCTGGAGATAGATAGCTGATTAAATCCATGTTGTAACTTTTAAATGAATGAGGTTATACTGACAATAAGCTCCTTATCATTTTGCTTGGGGCCCCTCTGGAATCTCAGTTGTTAGTCTGCAGACGTCAGTGCAGGAACTCCTGATCCTGGATCATTGGTCAGGTCACATGGCAACAGGAATTTTACTCATTTCTTACTAATTTCACTTCCTAAGCAAACATATGACACAAGGAGAGCTGTGGTGGCCCTACTGGGTCAGAGCTGGGCCATTTCATATTATTATTATTACTCCTCTTGCGGTGATTATGTAGAGATAATGTCAGTCCTGTTATCAGTGAGACAGTTCACTCTGCTATACTGTCACTGTCTCATAATGCTTTGGATATATAATGGCTTCACAAATTGTGTCATATCTTAAATATACTGGGATAAAATTGCAGTGTTATGTGTCATGACATCTCACTGCTGAGTAATGAAGCATGCTCTAATGCAAATACTGTGTCTTTTCTGTGGCTGATCTCAAATTGGCTACTTCTCTGTTCTCAAGGGCACCGCTGCTTTTGTGGGCAGGTGATTTGTAGTTGGCGTTTCAAATACAGAATTGCATATGTAATAGTGGGGAATCAAATATTGTATTATGTCCTTCAGTAATGTGTGAAAAAGCCCGTAGACCCCATAGTATGCGATTCCGCTTTAACTGACTCTGTTCCGTTCAGGAAATTGCACGGACAACCAGCTGAGTAATCATCGCTCATGAATTTGTCGTGGTACTAATTGCTTGAATGGTTATATTAGCGACCAATTGATTCATCGCTTATCTTGGGGACCGGCACACCACACCCGTGATACACTCATCTCACACGCGCACCATGATGGTGGCCACTGAATATCCCGGGAGTTCCCTGGATGAATGCCGTGACATTTACAAGCTCGTCTCATTGACTGCAGAGACTGATTGGGATCATTGGACATTTAGTGGGCAATACTTGATAGAAGTGGAATTAGATTTTAATGAGCTCTCCTTCCCTCCAGCAGGTGTGGTTTACTTTGTTGTTTGGTATAGGCATTGCTCAAAGAAAATGTGGAAATGATACTTAAGCCACAAGGTGACAGACTGTTTTTTTTTAACTGAGCCAACTGGCAGAAATGTGCTCGGCCTCATTCTTTTCTCTTCACTCTTTTTGCTACATACCCTGTAAGCTTCAGATGCAGTAACGCTTTCCTCTTGGGCTCCTCTGTCACTCTCTCGATCTCTTCCCCTGTCTCTTCCTTTATCTACCTTTTCCCTCTTGCTGTGCCTTATACTCTCCTTTGCTACACCTTACTCCCTCTCTCCCTTCCTACCCGCTTTGCACTCTCTGTTCTTTGAGTGCTTCAGCCCTCGGCCTGTGTTGGAAGTTGGGTGCTTCTTTCTTAAAAGCTGTCTCATTTCCTCAGCATTGTAGCACCCATAAGGGGCTTTCCTCCCCCCATTTTTAAATCTCCTGTGGGCACCTTGGCAGTGCGAATGCCAAAGGGGCTATGCCCACTTGTCTTACGCCCACAAAGACCATCAGCTGACAGGTTGGTTGGAGATAAATCCAACAGTGTGACTCTGGTTGCCAGAGTGATGCTCAGTGGCTGGCAACATGCCAGCCCTTCGAACAGATGCCAGCACTGCCACTGTGCCCCCTCCCCTAAACCCAATATCACCAGCAGAGCTCAGCAGAGAGGAGGAGGAGGAGGAGGAGGAGGAGGAGGAGGAGGAGGAAAGATAGGACAGATTTGATTGAGAGGAACAGGGCAGTGTAGAGCAGAGCTCATGAGGAAAATAGGAGCAGAGTATTATGGAGAATGGGCAGGGGGGCAAATGGAGACAGGAGAGGAGATATTGCATAATAATGAATAAAATGAGGGTAAGGTAGCAAAGCCAACAAGTTTCGCTTCACTCATGGTGTGGCAAAGCTGTATTGGCTTGGAACAGGTGTCATTTAAAGTAGGCTGTACATCAAATGGATGACATTGCTCTCATTCACTTAGCATCCTTCCAACACCTGATTGGATTGTAACACACACACAAAAAATTAATATACACAATGTCTATTATGGAAAAGTCAAGTGTCTCTTAATAGGGCTAGACAATAAGACATGATAAATTGTCAAATTTAACTTTTTAATAATGATATATTTCACGATAACATTTTTAATACTAATTACAGTATGGCCAATTAAAGATTGTGGACATCTGCACTAGACTGTGAGCTGATTAATTGGTTGTTGTAGCTATTCTCACTTTAAATGTATGGGATTCAGACAATGTATTTATTGAAAGTTATATTAGTAAATTTAGGTCGTTCAGAGATCCATAATGTTGGTAATACGATAAAAATAACCCACTGAAATTCGTTTGCGAACAAATTTGGAGCAGGAAATACTCCACTCACTTGTTTTGAATACTTGTTGCATGTGTTAAAAGAAGATGGCATGATGCACAACACAAATGCAAAAGAGCTATACATTACATCAACAGTGAGTGTCATTGTTACGCTGACTCCTGTCATCCCTCTAGTCTATTAAGGCAACAATGTGCACATAAACACACCAGGCGTGATCGTACACACTCAGGCCAGGTATAACTGTTTGCATGTCTGTGTATGTGTGAGTATGAGCTATAGTATCGGTGCATGCGCATCAGTCAGTTGTCACATCTCCCATCTCGTTCTCTGTGTACACACACACACACACACACACACACACACACACGTGTCTCTCACAGCAGGGATCACCCCTATAGCGTCTTCCCTCTAGCACCTGTATTAGAAGAAGTCTTGGTAGATTGGGTTGTCTTTTGTGCCTTGTCTCTCCTTTCTTTCATCCCCTCTTTCTTCCCTTTCTCCTGCTCCTCTCCTCCCCTCTCCTCTGCTTCATTCTCAACATGCCTCTCGGTAGATTTTGCTCTTGTTGCCCTGGGAGACGGTAAAGTGGTGGTGGTGGTGGTGGTGGGGTATTTGTGCATGCGTGTGCTTTCTTTTGTAGTGAACACAACACTCTCCAGCACATGTGTATGCATACACACGGCAACGCTCCACCTCTGCACGGCTCTGTATGACCTATATTTCGGCTGTGGAATATACAGAAAAAAGGCCATAGCATTTTTACAGTGGATTTAAGTGGATTTAAACATGCCTAATCCAAAGTGCCACTGTAAAATCATCTCATATCTGAGCCTCATGTTAGCTTTCAATTGTTCTCCTCTCTCACATCGCTATACAGACTCTTCTCCTCCAAATGGCCTTGGTCACTCTGCACTGTAAAAACACTATCTGTGAGAATTTATTAAGAAACATCGAACCGTGAAATTCGCCGTGATGATTAGTGGTGCAACGATTACTCAATCACTTGATGGAAAAGTAATTGCCATGAATTTTGATAGCTGTTTAAGACATTTATCAAGCAAAAATGGGAAAAATATGCTGGTTACAGCTTCTCAAATGTGAGGTTTTGCTGCTTTTCTTTGTTTATTGAATATCTTTGAGTGTTTGACTGTTGGTTGGATAAAACAAGCAACATGAAGATGTCACCTCAAAATTTGTGAAATTGTGTGGGCATTTTCCACAATTTTTTGACACTTTACACACTAAAGGAGTAATCAATTAGCCAATAGAAATGAGCATCAGTTGCAGTAATGATACAGTGCTAAAAAACACGTGACATTATAAGGGGACAGAAAGAGAATACATAAGGGTGGGAAAAAAGTTGTTGTTGAGCTTAGTGTGTGCATGTGTGTATCTGTGTGTGTGTTTCTGGCTGTGTGTTTGTGTGTCAGGACAATGAGTCTGAGCAGGTCTGAGAAGGGGAGCGTCTCCTCTGCAGTCTGAGACCAGCTTCCCATAGAGGAGACATCACAACACATTTCACGGCACTGCTCTGTGTGTGTGTGTGTGTGTGTGTGTGTGTGTGTGTGTGTGTGTGTGTGTGTGTGTGTGTGTGTGTGAGAGGACCGGCGCTTGCTCTCACTCACTCACTCACTCACTCACTCACACACACACTCTCTTTCTATCACACACAGACACACACACACAAACATGACACTGTAATAAGAGACTGCAGAGAAGCGTTTCAGGCATAAAAGGCATTATACTGAACGGCTCACAAAAACACATTTTGGTCACCTGCTGACACACACACACACACACACACACACACACACACACACACACACAGTTGAACTAAGGGGTTCAACACTACCACTGATCATATCAATACTCAGTACTGTTTCTAAGCAAGTATTGTTTGTATTCTTCCTTGTCTAACTCCATCAAACACACATAAACATATACACACTTCCGCCCATTAACAACCACACACACAAGCACATGGTGACACCCCACTCCATCGTTTGCTTTTCTGTATTGGACTAAGGACATAGTGTTGTGTGCATGTATGTGTGTGTGCATATATGTGAGGAGTGTACGCAGCTGCGGTGCTCTAGTCTCCAGAGAAAGAAACCCACTGCTGTGCTCTGTGACTACTGAGGCACTGTGGGACTCTGTGTGTGTGTGTGTGTGTGTATGTGTATGTGTTTGCGCAAGTATGTCTGTGTGTTTCGTCTGGTTGGCTTTGTGTGCAGGGAGAAAGCATTTCACAAACGCATGACAACACACAAGACACACGTTACTGAAAAGAAAACCAGTTTTTGGGGAAATTGGCTAGTTGGTAAATGTGACAGTTAAAGGATAATTCTGTTTTTATACAACTTGGGTCTTATTTTCATAGTTTTGGACATCATTATTATCGCATTCCAGTTTCCCTGTGCCATGAGGAATTACTACCAAGATGTCAAATTTCAAAAAAGCTTGAGAACTACTGCTTTAAGTGATGAGAGCATAGACACAAACACCATGCATGTGTCCCTGGTAGATCATTTTATTCAGCGCCTCATGCTAACCCTTTTAACTTACACTACTGTATGTTGGATGACAGTGGGGGACTAATATAGAAGGAAATGAGAACTTCTGGCAGCCCTCAAGCTAAATTCTGTGGCTGTACGAGGCTACATCTGACAGTTCTGACAGATCTGTGTAGGAGTTTTGAAAAACATTACATGAAATATACCAAAAAACTTTTAATGATGGGCTATTTTCTCTGATTCCTAAGAAATGAAACATGGTGGGTGATGACTAAAGTTAGTTAAATTCCAATCTACACACCAATAAATGAAAACAAACAACATTCTATTAATAAAACATTGGGCTTCTTATTTTAGGTGATGCTAGTCTCCACTGCCCCTCTGTCGCTCTGCTGACACAATAAAGGGTAAGACTGCCATCTGGCCAATCCTCCCTCAAACATGATGCATTCCTTGAAGATAGAATATTAAAGATAATCAAGTAGACACATGCAGCATTGCTAACCTGACAGATGACAAGCCCAAAATGTGCCAGGGCACCACCTTTGTCAGACACTGTATCATGCTCTACAAGCTAACAATACCTGGTGTGCTGAATAGGTGTTGGGTGCAGCGGTGCAAAACAGCAGCAAGGTAATTTTAGCTGAGGTCAGTGATGCCCTGAGGCGTTTGCTCTCTCTCTCTCTCTCTCTCTCTCTCTCTCTCTCTCTCTCTCTCTCTCTCTCTCTCTCTCTCTCTCTCTCTCTCTATGGGCATTTATGGGTGTAACACTTGCTCATTTTTGCCAACTTTCTACCCCATGCTCCCTTTCCATCTTCCTCTTTATGCATCTGTTACCCCCCTCTGTCTTTCTCTAGACCTTTTGGAGTAATGACTTTAAATCAACATGAAGGGCAGGGGTATGAAATGCAGCAAACCTACACGGAGGAAGCAGATGCTGTGAGTGTATGTGTGTGTGTGTGTGTGTGTGTGTGTGTGTGTGTGTGTGTGTGAGAGAAAAAGAGAGACTGCACTGTCCATCTACATACTTCTAATCCAATTAGTGAGCGTCTCAGTGGGTGAGAATCTGCAGTGTGTGTGTGTGTGTGTGTGTGTGTCAGAGAAAGCAAAGATAAGAAGAACTAGTGAGTTTGCCTCTGCCTGTGGACTAATTTCTCTTTCTCTTTGTGTATGTTGATACACAAATAAAAAAACAGAACAGCTGCATTGTCCTCTCCCTTTGTCTTTGTCCATCTACCCATATTGCTTCTTTCAAAATAATGGAATCTTTACCAGCACAACAAAGTTTTCTTAAAACCATTTTGTTTTGCTTTTATATCTGACTTTCACTCTCCAACTACTGGGTTATTTTTTTGGGCATCAAATCATCATTCAGGTGACATTCAGAAAGCCTGCTTGTTTGCCTCTCTGCCCAAACTATTGTTGACCAACCCTCAGTACTAAGTATGTGGAAAAGCAGATGTGAAAGCTTTCATGAAGTGGTTGCAGTGTGAAATTAGTTGTTCTTTATTAATCAGTAGCTATGTATTGGAGCATATAAGTAAGAATGTTAAAGTATGACTTTTAAACTGAATATCACCCCACACTCGCATCCACTTTCTTACAAACACAACCGCAAGAGTGCTGCTGACAGGCGGTCAGGGTCTGCAGCATAGTCCCGGTCTCACAGACAGTCAAGGTGTTTTTTAAAAAACAGCCATGTTCAAGGCCTCTGCTTTCACCTGAAGAACAATGTGGCCGACCCTGAACGTAACATAAGTGCCTCTGGCCTGATGAACGACGCAGAAAAGTTATAGATGGTTAAAAATTATTCAAGGTGAAACATACTGTGGACAGAGAGGAAAGAAGTGACTTAGTTGGATGAAGTTTGTGAGAGATGTCAGTAGACTGGAAGAAACTTTGTTCTGCGAAAAGTGATACTCCTCTCTTTCTTTCAGTAGTTTTTCTTCTTTCTTTCTTTCTTTCTTCAGTAGTAATTCTTGTTCTTTCTCTCCTGCTCTCTTTATCTCTCTTCCTTTCTGTATACAGTACCCCCACTCCTTTCTGTCGTTTCTGTCAGAATTAGCTCTTCCGTTTTCGACAGATTACCTAGTCTGCTCTGCTGTAAAGTCACTTATTGTTCAAAGTCAAACTCCACAAACGCCACAATCCTTTTTCCCCCACCATGTGTATGTACATGTTTAGCTATGTCTCATCCTCATGTGTCTCTTTGTGCCTGTGTTGTGCTGTTGTTATCCCCCCTCCCCAGCCCAGCCGTGTCTGACAGGGTATCATGGCATTAATCCCCAGCTCAGATTAACCGAATATCTTCATGTGCCTCCATTTTATTATTTACATTTGCTGTAATCCTGTTTTTCACCTTGCGCTCTGTCGCCTGGTATACGCAGTCAGGGAGCGGCATATGAAACGACAACTAAGAATGCTGATGAATAAAACATGGCTGCTAATACCAGTCTGCTGGGCTGACACCGAGATAGGGCCCTTGAGTGCTGCATGTCAAAAGTTTTACATGGAAGTTACAAAGTGGAGGAAAGAGAGTTTAGTCTGACTCGCTTTTCTAATGACATTGCCTCAATTTCTCTTACTCCAGTTGCTATCTCTGTCTTTCTGTGTTCTGCTTCATTTCTTTCTTTATACTTTACTTTTTCTCTTCATTTGTCTTCGCTCTGTTGCTCTAAATTCTACTCTTTTCTACTCTGTTTATACAAATCTGATGAGCCAAAGCTGAAATGCAGAGCTTTTGTTATCAAATGTAATAATTATAGCCAGCTAAGTAGTGAATTAAAGCCATCACAGTAATAATAGAGCACTTGTTCCCAATCATGTTGTGTTAGGATTTTCAAAGTGTCACAGTGCTTTCCTCAATTTAAACATGATTTGAGTTGTTGCTCTTTTCCCATCACCCTTTTACTGTTAATTGTGACAGTTTATGCATGCGTCATTAAAGAACTTGCTTCTAAATCATCGTTTTCAGTCACTCCTATTCAGTTGCAAAAAACAAATCCAGACATAATGCATTTGGTAAAGTTAGTCTATCCCTCCATGAAGTGTTGGCATACCAATTGTTGCATAAAACCTTAGTAAAATACAAGCTAAGCTAATGTTAGCTACATCAGAGGTTTGAACCTGTCCAGCAAATACCATACCAAATGCTGCACCAGTGTTCACGTGGGTTTTGAAGGAACTAAACCAATTGCAGAGCACATGGTGGGTAGTTCAAGGTGCCTGGGAGTTTGGAACATTTTCTAATTATCTAAACAGAGCTGACCTGGCTCTAGCATATGCATTAGTTGAGGTCTTGGGAGTAGTGCTGAAACAATTAGCCAAATAATCAATTAGTCGACTTGTAATCGTTTTTTTTTTTGCTGCGTTTTCTGTCTTTCATTATTGTAAATTTATATGTAATAGTCACTGTTGCCAGTAAACCAGTAATATAATACTAATTACATATTTAACAGAGATTCCATAGAAAAAGATGTGACAGTTCAGGCCCCACTATAACTGACCAGTGATCAGTAACCAGCGATAAAGAAGTCGACTTAATTAAGGAACCTGAGGATAACCAACTTGAGAAAGTTGAGTTTAGATCCTCAACATATTCAACATACGTTTTTTCTCTTACATGTTTCTTCCTACACCTACACTATCTCTCTCTCCCTCTTCCTTTCTTTGTCCCCTTCTCTCCAACTGGCTTTTGAATGAAGCTGTTTACTTACGTTTTGTGTGTGTGTGTGTGTAAAATCTATCTCCTTCATACACACACAACGTATCTCCTTCATACACACGCCTTGCCAGCTTCTAAGCCTGGGAACGGGTCTTTTTACCTTGAGGGGATTTTGCTTGTCATTCGTTGCAGGGTGGTGAGGGTGAGGTGGTGGAGGGGGGAGTCACTCTTTGATGATATAGCTAGTGCTCAGTAATACCGATTATCAGAAAAGAGGCTGGTGTGACACAAAATCACACACACGCACGCACAGAGCCTATGTTTTGGGGATACGCACAGTGCTAATGTAACGCTTTTACCTGCAGCATGCTTTATTATTAAAACGCACACCATGTCAACATGAAGGAGTTGAGGGGGATTAAAGGGTGAGGAAATAGTGAAGGAATCAGTGGTCAGGACCACATTTTCCACTGCTGATTGAAGAGAAAAAAATAAAACACTTCCTGTTCTGATTATCCTCCGAAACTCCTGATATATAGTCCTTCTTCTTGAAGCTACAATGTGGGCTTTATTGGAAGTGTGTTTGAAGTAAAAAATAAAAAGCTGATGCACTGTAGTTGCTGGAGCAGCATCGGGAGTCTCTCAGGACGTATTGACTTGCAAAACGTTCAGCTATTTGGGATGTTGGCTGCCTTGCAAAGCTTTCAACTCGCAGTTAAAAGATGCTACGTTGCGACGATGAGCCAAATGTAGAGAGGGAGAGAAGATTCTGGTGGGACAAATGATTTT